>CAUYTI010162505.1:0-41824 GCA_963575145.1 Galago senegalensis | reverse complement strand
GGGCTCAAGCGAGTCTCTTGCCTCCGCCTCCCAAGTAGCTGGGACCACAGGCGCCCGCCACAATGCCCGGCTATTTTTTGGTTGCAGCCATCATTGTTGTTTGGCGGGTCCGGGCTGGGGATTCGAACCTGCCACCTTAGGTGTATGTGGCTAGCGCCTTAGCCCGTTGAGCTATAGGCGCCGAGCCTAGTGGAAGATTTTTTATTGTTTCTTCAATCTCAGTTCTTGAAATCGATCTGTTCAAGAGATCTATTTCTTCTTGATTAAGGCTAGGGAGAGGGTGTGATCACAGGTATTGCTCCATGTCCCCCACATTGTCAAATTTCTGGGCAGAGAGTTTCTTATAGTACTGAAATGATCTCTTGTGTGCCAGTGACATCTGTTGTTATGTCCCCTTTATCATTTCTAGTTGACGTTATTAGAGATTTTACTTTTCTATTTCTAGTTAATCTGGCCAAAAGTTTATCAATTTTATTTATTTATTCAAAAAACCAACTTTTTGTTTTGTTGATTTTCTGAATGATTCTTTTGTTTTCAGCTTCATTAATCTCTGATTTAATTTTTATTATTTCTCTTCTTCTCATGGGTTTGGGATTAGATTGTTTTTCTTTTTCCAATTCCATAAGATGATTCATAAATTCATTGATGCACTTGTTTTCCATTTTTCAAATGTAGGCATTTAATGCAATAAATTTCCCTCTTAAGACTGCTTTTGCTGCATCCTACAGGTTTTGGGTCTTTATTGTTGTTATGTTTGAGGAATTTAATGATTTCCTCTTTTATTTCTTCCTGAACCCAACTATCATTCACGTAAGGTTGTTTAATTTCCAAGTCTTTGTGGGGGTATGAACATTTTTGTTGGAGTTGAGTTCTACCTTTATTGCCTTATGGTCTGAGAAGATACAAGGTATAATTTCTATTCTTTTAATTATGCTGAGGTTTGATTTGTAGTCTGGGATGTGGTTGATTTTGGAGTACGTACATAGCATGGGCTGATGATAAAAATGTATATTCCTTAGCATTGAGATGGTGTGTTCTGTATATGTCCATTAATCCCATTTGTTCTAGGGTCACATTTAAGTCCTTTGCATCTTTGTTTAGTTTCTATCTAGAGGATCTGTCCAGTTCTGTCAGAGGGATGTGAAAGTCCCTGACTATTACGGTGTTATGGGATATCATATTGTTCACCCATCAAGGTCTGTTTCATAAATCTGGGAGCATTTAAGTTGGTGTGTAAATATTTAAAATTGAAATGTCTTCTTGTTGTATTGTTTTTTTGTTTTTTGCCTGGTATAAAGTGTCCATCTTTGTCTTTCTTATCTTTAGTTGCTTTAAATCCTCTTGTATTTGAAAATAAGATTGCAACCTCTCCTTTCTTCTGATTTCCTTTTGCTTGAAATATTGTTTTCCATCCCTTAACTCTGAGTCTAGATTTGTCCTTCAAGGCTAATTGTGTCTCCTGAAGGGGCATATGGATGGATTGTGCTTTTTTATCCAATCAGCCAGCCTGTGCCTCTTCAGTGGTGAATTTAGTCCATTGACATTTATTGAAAGAATTGATAAGTGTAGTGAAGTTCTATTCATCTCATTTTGTGGAAGTCCGTTGTGTAGTTTTTATCCTTTGCACCACTGTGGAAGCTAAGTTTTGACCTTTAGCTTCTGGGTATTCACTTTGCTGGTGGTCCATCGTGGTGGTCAGTGCTGAGAATAGGTCTAAGTATTTCCTGTAGACCTGGTCTTATTGTGGTGAAGAGCTTCTTTTGACTTTCCAGCCTATGGGTTGGAAACATGTTATTTGCAGGTGATCAAAGCATAGTGGGCAGGGTGATAATGTGGGGCTTGGAGTTCTTCAACACTGTCTTACCTGCCCCTCATAAGCCCCATCTCTGTGGCTGTAGCCTTAGCTGAAACTTCAGACACCTGGATAATCCAAACATCTACCATACTCACGGCTGCACCAGATGACCCAGTGCTTCTCTGGGAATGTTCATAGCCACGCGGGCTGAGGCCTCACATAAAAGTCCTTACTTTGCTGAGACCTAAATGGTCATTTAAAGAAAGAAAATTGTATCTCTTAATGCCAAGGTGTCTCTGTATATAGTCAGGGTCAATGCCTGCAAATTTCCATTTGACCAATTTAAGCACCTTTATCTTTGACCAAAACCAACTAGTAATCCAAATGTGTATGGACGTATGTGTGTGCATCTTTTAAAATAACTATGGTTTAAGCTCCTGTATATAAATGGTTTGCACTGTCCAATTTGTAGAGCCCCGGGAGAATCACTAGTGCATCAACTGCAAAGGCAAATTACTAGGCCTGCGCCGTGGAGACCACAGAGGTCATCTGACCACTGGTGAAACTGATTTCCTGTATTTATACATGCTAAGAAATCACCAGGGCAAACACTCCCCAGGGAGGCAGGCCCTATCAGTTTTTTCAGGTGGCACTTCAGCATTTACAAAATAATTTCCTCACCACCTTTATCAAAAAACACCAAAGATAAAAATAACATAAAAACCTTTCTAGCTTAGTGATCTGCCTTTCTCATCCTGCCTTTTGGGGGCAAACCCCACTTAAAAACTATAAGACTTGTGCAAATTCAAGATATTTGAGGACCACTGCATTTTGTGAATCTGAGAAAGGTTCATGTATTGAATTGAGTCATCCTGATGGTTCTTGAGTGCTCTGTGTTCCCGCCTTTGGCAGATTTTGCTGGGCAAGTGTAATTCTTTCATAAAGGAAACATTTATTTTCCCAGATGCCACGGAGGTATTGAAACACAGGCAGATAAACTTAATCAAGAAGTATTTAATAATCACTCAGTGTTCCAGCAAGTCCCAACTGTGACACAGTTCCTCCAACCGTTTATAATGTTGGGGGTGGTGACCAGCCTATTTCACATGCAACGAGTAGAAGAATCTGACCAGGATTATAACCAAATGCTCAGTGCTCTGATTCATGCTCAGGTCAGTGTGAGTTCCAGAAGGATGAGACAGGTCAGAGAAGACCTGAAATACTTTGGGAGGAATTTGTAGGTAAGTGAAACTGATGATGGGTTTTGAGGCTAGAAGAGATTTGAAGGGAAGAGAGGAGCATTTCCTCTGGGCCAGGTGGGGAGGAGAGAAGGAATTCTTTAGTACCTTGGGGACAGTCAAAAGGCAAATGGTCATGCTTAGAGAAAAGGATTTGTGAAGGGATGTGGGAATATATTAATGATTCTCCTTCTATTTCATCTGAACCAGAAATCTTGACACATGTTTTAACGTATAGACAGTAGAGAAAAATACAGCAGAACCTCTGTAAGTTGACCACCCAGGGGACAATAATAAACTGGTTACCACACAGAGGTGGTTAACGTAAGCAGCTAGGCCTACTGTACTGGTACATACATGTGGTGCATGTCTGGTCTATGAAAATTAGGTCAACGTAAGGAGGTGGACAACTGTGGAGGTTCTGTTATGTTCGAAGTGGAGATTGTCAAAGAAAATCTGAAATGAGTGTTTCCGTCACCACTGAGGAGCTAAGTTGATCCAAGAGGTACCCAACGTAGAGCATCCTTGTTGAAGCTCTGTATTATACTTAACCAAACTCAGTAGTAGTTTAGAAAGACTCTGAATCAGGATGGTCTACCCCAAGGTTGTAAATCTTTTCTGAAGATGTGGAACTTGCTAAATGTCTCTCATGCTGACTGTAGGTTCATGGAAGCCCAGAGACTGTGCAATGCAGCATTGCACCCCACACCTAACACAGCCAGGCACTGAGTGGGCATGCGGAATTAACTCTGAAATACCCAGGAATGGTATTCAGAATAGACAAGACCAGGGCACAATGCAGGTCATACAGGCAAGAGATGAATTAAAAAGGGGTGTTCTAACTCAGCAAGCGAACTTGAACCATTTAATAACTTTGACTTTGGCATGTGGCTAACATAGAGAATAGATGAGGAGACACTTAATGTACTCTGGAGCACATCTCAATTGCTTCTAATCATGGAGCCCAATAAGACAATTGGAGATTGAAAGCTGCACGTCAGAGCGGCAGAGCTGTCCCTGTTTTCCTGTGCTTTTTCAGGAAGTGCATTTTATAGAAAAGGCAGAGAGGAACTGAAGGGAAACAGAGAGCTCTGAGCTGGTGACTTCAGAGCAGCCCGAGGAGCCACTCTGGCTGCCTCCAAAGCTGGCCCTTTCCCCCACAGGCTGCGCCATGGGACCCTGAAGTCATCGGCCCCCCTGGTTGCAGGGCCCTGGGATGAGGACGGTACTACCAGCCAGAGTCTAGGATGGTAAGAGGTTCTCGTTCTTCCGCTGAGGCGTTTGTTGATAGTTTGAGTCTAAAACAAGTCCTTTCACTTCTACTTTGTAACTCGAAAAAGGGGTAGAGAATTTTTGTGAATGTCTGTGCTTTCAGAACCTTCCTTTTCTTCTTTAAAGCTTTTCTTTAGGTCTTCTCCAAACCATCACTAAACTCAGCAGTAAATCTGACCCGATCCCCCATTGGGGGTGTGAATGTGGTGTGAGAATAGAGAGCAGGTCTGAAACTGCACGTTGGCATTATCGGGGTTTTCATGTATTCAGCTCCAGAGGCAAAAACAGTCTCAGCCAAAAATGTATGTGAACTAAGCAAAAGTCAGGGCAGTGAGAATCAAAACTGGCCTCAGTCACAGTTTTGAATTGTGCTGTCGCATGAGGATTCTAGCAGCCATGTGGAGTCACAGATACACTCTCGGCTGCAGAGAGAGACCCGGCATCCGTTAGGGAGTGTGGACACTCTGAAAGCTCTCATTCTGCAAGCTCGGGGTGTGGGGGGGTATTTTTAGATGAAGCTTATTCTTACAAATGAGGAAGTGTGGCAGATGGTTCTTCCGGCTGGATTTTTTTTTTTTCAGCTTTCGACCAGCATAGTAGACTGGAGACCACTCTGGCAAGCCCTTGCTAAGGACAATGGGGGGAAAAGCCATTGTAAAAACACTGGGGAGCAGCTGCAGGGCCGAGTCTCTGGTGACACAGTGCCACTGGCCCGTGCAATTCACCCTTCCCTCCTGCGACTGTGTGTAATCAACAGTGGGAGGCAGGAAAGGAAGTCTGAGCAAGAACAAGTCGTTTTTTATCACACCGAGTGAGTAGAGACATCTGTGGAGGCCATACCCTCGCTGTAGCTGATAAGAATGTTATTCACCAACCAAAGAGGAAAGACCAGAGTGTGTGGTTTTTGTGCATCGAAGCCACTTCCTTAAATTACGTGACATCAGATTTCATTTTAGGTGGTTCGCACTGGTTTTATGAAAGGCAAGTCAAATTATCCTTAATGAGGGGAAAGTGCCTTTTATAAAATAAGTATAGTCTTGCTATACATTATTGAGTGCACTCATCTCGGCTTTTGGCCGCACATCTGACGGAATACTCCATTAGGGCTCAGGAAAGTCACCTTGGGAATATTAAGCCTTTTTTTTTCCCAGGGATTCTTAAGAAGTCTACTGCACACACAGATTGAAGACACAAAAACAACTTGATTGTAAGACTCCGCTTTGATGACAAGCTTCCCTTTCATTATGAAATTTGATGTGGTTTTGCTCATTCTCTAATTAAAATAGCAATTCTCAAAGAGCACGGATGGCACAAGTTTCCAGGGTGCAGGCTTTTTGTTGCCCTTTGCACGAAAGAGCCACGAGTCTTAAGATTTTGCTGTTAAGAAAAAGGGTCACACAAGTGCATGTAAGGAAGCCCATTCTCTTCCCATTTATAACCCAGCATTCCAAATGCCCGTTGGGTTTTAGCTATCTAGTGGGAACCTGGACTTCCAGAGCTTCTCCAGTGGAGATATCCCCCGAAGCCATGGAAATTGCACTTGTGCCTTGGATACTAACATTTACTGAAGTCTACTTTTGGAAGCTCCCCGACTTCCAACACACACACTCAGACACACACATCCTGCAGAGAACTCATCCTGCACACACAGGGCTAGACTGATTTTGTCTCCACCACTGGGACTTCCTCTTTATAGTCAGAGGAATTAACCCCGAAGTCTTGGAAGAGTTGGGGGGTCTGCCAGCAACGTTTTCCATCCACAAGGCTCTTCTGATCATGCCTGACCCTGCCGTGGGACCTGATGGGAATCCCACCCTATTACCCTGTGTGCTCCTCGCCTCCCAGAGGCACAACAGTCCAATAGGCATGGCCACACCTGGGCTCATTCAGGCCCTGGTCATTTTCTTGCCCACTAGAAATGTTCATTTTTCAATGTATCAAATATTTCAAGCATATGACAAAGTGCAAAGGATAACAGACATACAGGTATCCGCCAAAGGTTTTTCAAATATTAACATTTGGCATTTGTTTTAGATTTTTAAAAAATAAAATGAGAGATTCCTCCCCATCCAGTTCCTATTTCAATTTCCCATTGCTACCCAGAGCCATCTCTGTCTTAAAGTTGATGAATATCATTAACATTTTATTATGTGATCCACAAAACAGAGAGTGATGTATTTAAAATGTATATAAGGGCCATCACGCTGTACTTGAGTCTTTTGTAAACTACTTTTAACACTCAGCATGTCAAAAAATTTTTATTTTGGAGCTCAGCGCCTGTAGCTCAGCCAGCTAGGGCGGCAGCCACATACACCAGAGCTGGCGGGTTCAAATCCAGCCCGGGCCTAACAAACAATAACAACTACAACCAAAAAATATCCAAGCTTTGTGGCAGATGCCTGCCTGCAGCTACTTGGGAGGCAAGGCAAGAGAATTACTTAAGCCCAAAAAGAATTTGAGGTTTCTGTGAGCTGTGATGCCACAGCATTCTACTGAAGGTGAAGTAGTGAGACTCTGTCTCAAAAAAAAAAAATTTTTTTTTATATTGGTGTATTAAAATCCAGTTAGAAAGTATTACATTATAAGACTGTACCATAATTTATCCATTCCTTTATTGATGAACATTTAGACAATTTACAATTTTATTTTTGGTATTCATAACCCGGGGAATACCCTGGTCCATGCATGAGAGTTCTGGTCTGCCCTGTACAGCACAGTAGCTGCTAGCTGGAAGCATGTTCAGTCTGAATTTCAGTATGCTGTCAATATAAAATACATACCAGATTTTGAAGACTGAGAATAAAACAAATGTATAAAATATCTCATGAATTTTTATATTGATGACACCTCAAAGTAATAATATTTAGAGTATACTCTGTTGAAATATATTACTAAAATTTATTTTATCTATTTCTTTTACATTTTTTAATGTGGCTACTAGAAAATTTGAAATTGCACATATGGCTTGCGTTATATATGTACTGGACACATTTGTTCTAGAGCAGGGGTCTATAACCCATCGCCCACAGGCTGGTCATCCATTTTTGTAAATAAAGTTTTATTGGAAAACATGCCTGTTCATTTATATATCATCTATGGCTGCTTTCCTTCTACAACTGTAGGACTGAGTAGTTGTAACAGAGTCTGTTTGGCCTCTTAGCCTAAATTATTTACCATCAGACCTTTTAAGAAAAAGTTTGTCAAACCCTATTTGACAGCAATGATTTTTAACCTTTGCAGTCATGACCCATGATGAGAAACATATTTAATACCACATTCCAACACACACACACATTTGAAACAAACGTTTTACAAAATAAAGTTTCCCAAGTCCTTACTATGTATATACTTTCATATTTTCTGGTCTGTACTATTTTGTTAAAATAAACTACTGGTTGGGGAGGATAGGGGACAGATACCGTGTGATTGGGTGAATTATTTTTAAGGTCCATGAGCCTGTGGGTCAGTGTCTGCTTGAAGTGGAACAAACTGTGCCCACCACTAAAAATAAATAAATAAAATAAAATACTGGTCAGTAATGACTGTGACCCAGTAAAGTGACTTAGCCATTCATTCACGACTAGTGATTTGAATGACATTGCTCAAGAATATCTCCCTCAAAATGGAACGAGTGGGTTATAGGAATGCCCGTATTTAACTTTATGAAATTCGTCAAAGTTTTATCAGTGCATTTGTATATGTTCATATGTGTGTTTGCTGGTCTGCAGTTCCACAAAGGGTGCAAGAAAGTTCCCCTTTCCAATATCCTTAACAATGCCTGGTATTGCCACTCTGATCTGATGGGATGGGTGTGAAATGAAATCTTGCTTTATTTATAATTGGATTATGCGTATGTTTGATCATCTTTTCACATGTTGACCGGCCTTTCTCATTTCTTCTTTTGTAAGCTCCCTGTTCCTTTTCGTTGCCCTTTTTTAAATGTGATCATTTGTCTGTTTCTTACATTTGTAAGTATTTGTTTTAGATTCTGGATACCAAACTTTACCAGTCATGTGGGTTTGAAAGACGCGAGTTGCCCACTCCAAGGTTTTTATTTTCTCTTTCTTTATGGTGCCTTTTATTTTATCAGACAGAAATTTTAAATTTTGAAGTGGTGAATTTATCTATCTTTCTCTTTATAGTTCTATTTTTTTTAAGGTTTTATTTAAGCGATCCGTCCCTACCCCCTTCCCATTCACACCCACTGTGAGTTGGTGCGGCCACCTTCTCATCAGTGTAATGCTGACTGTGTCACGCAGCCAGTTCCTACGTGTGGGGGTCTGCTTTTTAGATCTCTGTCCTCAAAATATTAGTCCTACATTTACCAGAACCAGATCTTTACTGATCTCGCTTACACAGCTGCTGGGCCTCAGTAGTTTCCCAGGCAAGTTTTAGTAATCTTTCAGGGAACACCTAATGCTTTTCTTCTAAAAACTGTGTAAGATAATAGAAAAAGCAGGAAAGTTCATTCATTTTGTGATTCTGACTTAACCTTTGTATCAAAACTGGGCAAGGACAGGGCGAGAAAGAACGATGGTGGGCTAGCCTCCATTTGCGTGAAAATACAAACATTTCTAAATTAAACATCAGTCAGACGGAATCTAGCATTGTAGTCAAATCAGTGGATGCAAAGTGTGGAAGCACGGTTTTAATTCAAGTGAAATTATTAACATAACTCATCACATCGATTAATAATCAAGGAGAAAAATGATGTAATTTTTCCCATCTATAACAGAAAAAGCATTGGATGACTTCGAAAAACTACAGATGATTTTGAAATACAAACCTCTTAGGAAACTTGCAATAGAAACCAATTTGCCTAACCTGACAGAGTCCAGAAAAACGTAGAGCAAACATATACTTTGTACTGAAGCATTCCTTGTACTGCTGTGGGATTGACTTTCTCTTTGCATATAGCACCTCAGAGTTTTTCTTTCTTTCAGCCTGGCTGTTACTTTAAATGATTGTGTGAGTGTGTGTGTGAGGGGTACACCTCTGTGTGTGCTGAATTGTCACAGACCTGGCTTCTCTCCTAGATGGAGGAGTTGGCGTTATTCGTAACTTCATACTCCGGCTTCGTCTAAGAAGACCATTAGTGATGCTTCTGATGAGGATAAAAACATTGTAGGAAACTTTCTCTGATTATATTTCGCCAGAGGGTTAAATAAAGATCATGTGCTCCCATGGCGTTCCCTAAGGATTTGATACTCCCAAGATCCCAACAGCGATAATGAAATACGAAGACTACAATTAGATGCCATCGCTGTGACTGTCACACTGACATTTGACAACTCTAAAACATTTTTATAGTGGAATTCTGAGGATTGGGAGTGGGGAGAGGGCCATGTTTTCTAAAATGCACTATTCCTGACAGCAGTTTTCTAAACTTCTCTGTTAATAAAGAAGGGTGACGATGAAAACCAACACAGGGCCTGGCAATGTTGAACAGAAAGGACAATTAAGAAATTCTTAGCTGTATAACTGTAAGGTCATATGCATTAATAAATAAGGTAGTTCTGATGCCACATCAATTCATACTGTGTATTTCCTACAGCAGATGGTGGGATATAGGTCTGCTGTAGTGGGAACAGGAATAATGTCAGGAAAAATCAGCTTGGACAAATGCAAGTTACTAGCAATGGGGAAAGAGCTGGATTGATTGAGATCTATCTCCCTTCACGGTGGAAATATCAGGTCAGACATGAACATTCATGTGGTTCTCAGCAAAAAGGGAAGAGAAATCAGTAAGTTGAACACTCTACCTAACCATGGAACTGTTTTCTCCAGGCTGCGTTTTTTTCTTTCTTAAAGTTGACATTCCTGTTGCTGATATGATGGTAGTGCTGTCTCAGAGATGCAAGGAAAGATTTCCTAGAAAACAGAAGAGCAGATTCCATGGTTCTGGAACAAGGGTTAGGTCAACTTGATTCGATCTAAGCATTTCGCTGGAAGTCTGCTTACAATGTAAATAAAGTTTCCTTAATTCCGAGGAACAACCTAGACCCTTCAAAACTGAGGCAAAAGAGTACCAGGCCAAAAAACATAGAAATAAAAAAAAAAAAAAGAAATCCCACATTTTGGGGCCTACTTTGCAATTCACTAGGAAATATCTTAGCCTTGATTTGGGAGGAATGTAACACAGAAGGATTTTCTTTTTTGGCAGATTTTTCTAGGCCCCTATCTCCTGCCTTTCCCCTCCCATTGTGCAAAAAATTCAACGAGGCAAATTACTCCGTAGAGGGCTGGATGTCCCGGGATCTTGCAAAACTACGCAGTCTGTGTATACATTGGCTCCTGTGCTGATGCTTCGATTTTTCTTGGTAGAAATGTCACACATAATGTTTTAGGCAGATGGGGGTCGGAATATAAAGGCAATGCCTTCCAAATCAGGTTTGTGGTGCTCACCTACATTTCATAGGCTCACGTCTCCTAACCACACTTGGGGTGTCCCCTGCGATTCAGGTGCCCGATGGTTCAGAAGAGCCTGTATTCGCTTCTCTCAAAATATTTTATTTTTAACTTGCTGACATTGGCCAGGTTTCCAGAGCCTAGGAAGTTGACGATCCATCAGCCTGGTTTCTGAATGGAAACCAAATGACTTGCTTCCATTGTCTCTTCCTTTTCCAGGCACCTTTTAAAAATGAACAAGAGCAGCTCTGATTTGGAGAAAGTGAGCCAGGGCTCAGCAGAGAGCCTCAGCCCGTCCTTCAGGGGCGCCCACGTCAGCTTCACCACCGGCTCCACGGACAGCCTGGCCTCAGACTCCAGGACCTGCAGTGATGGAGGTAACAGACTTGACTTTGACAGGGAGGCTGAGGTCCTCCTGGCCCTGCGTGGCCAGTCCCGCTTGCTTGCCCAGGGTATGGAAAGACTGTCTTGGTCCTGTTTCCTCTGTGAAGCAGACATTCCCAAGGATCAGTGGAAGTTCATTCCCTACTGAAAGCAGTATAGTTGACCACCATAGTTGACCACCTCCCTCCATTAACACCTTATATTGGGCTAATTTTCATAGACTGGACACGCACCACATGTACTCAGTGAAACTTCTTTATGTTGACCACCTCCGTATGTTGACCAGTTTGTTACAGTCCCTTGGGTGGTCACCTGACAGAGGTTCAATGGTGTATGACAAGCTTCCTGTTCCTTCTTGACTTTTCTAATTATGAACACATTAGCATGGGGAAGCAAGGTGGGAAGATGAGGGTGAAAGATGTTGACAAGCTTCTGATTCCTTGGGTCACCATCTGCGTATAGGTCTCTTCTCCAGGTTTTTACCCTATTTATTTATTTTTTATGAAATCATAACTGTGTACATTTATGGGGTACAAGTGTCGATGTGATATACAGTGGGGAATGCTTACATAAACTGATGAACACACTATCACCTCGCTTCCTTATTTGTTGTGGTAAGACATTGATACTCAACTCTTAGTAGTTTTGAAATGTACCATTGCATTGTGCACAGTAGGTGAGGTCCCTCCAAGTGCCCTCCCTCCTCCCTCTCTCCTCTCTCCCTTCCCTCCTCTCCCTTTTTTCTGGACTAGAGTTGTGTTTTATCATTTGTATAAATGTATAGGTGATTACATATTGGTTTCATAATAGTTTTGAGTACATCAGATACTTTTTTTTCCCCATTCTTGGGCTAGTTGTTAAAAAGAATGTTTTAGTTCCATCCAGATAAACATAAAAGACATAAAGCCTCCATCTTTTTTTTTTCCCCCGGGGTCAGGTTTTTTACCCACCACCTCCGGTATGTGGGGCCAGCACCCTACTCCTTGAGCCACAGGCACTGCCCCAAGCCTCTGTCCTTTTTTACAGGATTAGTTATAAGGGGCTTGGATGCCTGCTACCCACAAGCCATCTCTGTGTTTCTCTCTCTTTCTGTTTCTCTCTCTCTCTCTCTCTCTTATACACACACATACACACACACACACAATAACTTGGACACAGCAAGTGTTTACAGAAATGTTGAATCAAAGCATGGAGGCTGCATTAGGTCACCATCCATCCCACTTTCTGGCTCCAGCTCCAAGTCGTAATATGTGGGTACATCCTAATTGGGCATGTCCTTGTAAAGGGACTTTTGTTTTTCTGTGGCTGTGGCCTGGATGGGTGGTATTTAAAACCGCTCACCCTTTCAACACTCCTGGTGTGTGTGTGTGTGTGTGTGTGTGTGTGCCCTTGCTTGTGATTCTCTTAGACTTGCATTAGCGTGTTAGGTTTAGACGTGTGCCACCATGATCTCCTTTCTCATTCCTGTGCACATGTTTCTTCTCAGTAGGCAATTTTGTAGGAGAAGGTCCCATTGTAAATTTACTGTTAGCAACATTTGTCTATCTAAAAGATAGGTAGTGGCTAAGAAAAAAGATATGGGTTGTAAGTCAGTCTCTGGTGCGTTCTGATGGGAAACCTCTGATAGCTCGTGCATAAAAACAGGAAATATCTTAGCCTTGATTTGGGAGGAATGTAACACAAAAGGACTTTCTTTTTCTGCAGATTTTTCTAGACTCCTATCTCCTTCCTTTTCCCCTCCTGTTGTGCAAAAAATTCAGTGAGGCAAATTATTCTATAGAGGAGGTCTCAACCATTAGCCCGTGGGCTGGTCAGCTCTCATCCAGAGTCTTGGGGATTGTGACCAATTCTGAGAATGGACCTCTCCACCATCAGTCACCAGCCAGGGGGTATTATGGGAACTGGACTTCATTGCTTCGACACTTTGCCTCTCAGAACCAGTGGATTATGACATCTGGTCTCCAGGCACTTAAGGACTAGCTAGGACATTGGTAGGAAATTGGACTGTGCAGAACCTAAATGCTTATAAGCATTTCTAAAGGCTTCCCATGGAGAGAGAACCTATGAGGGCTGATGGAGGGGCTCAAGGGAAGGCTTTTTAAGAATGTGGGATGTTAGCCCATTTCTGAAGAGTGGTTAGAACTGGGGAAGTTGGGGTGAGAAGGAGAGGGCTGTCCAGGTTAAGGAAATAGTAAGCAGAATGAGGGTGGCAGTGCACACCAGGGAAAGGTCGAGACCAGCCTGACATGCTCCAGGGGACACAGGTGAGGGGTAGGGGGCTGGACTGTTTGAGTCTCTCCAGGGCAATCTACAGAGGTGAGAGACGGGGAGTCCCCACCCATGGGAGGTTTGTGAGTACAGCTGAGGCACCCAATTCTGACAGGTTCTCATGTTACTTTCTGAGTAGCATGAATTAAAAAGAACATATTTTCATGGTATTCTTTTGTCACAAGCCAGTTATTCATTGGAAAGGCACTTCAAAATTTGGATTCCTAGATCAACAAGGAGATATGTCCCTTGTCACTGGACACTGGACCCATAGACACAACCACTTTTATCTGCGGTTTCTCTATGTGGCTCTGGACCCAGAAACAGGTTTTGAAACTGGCAAGACACCCAAAGTGGCCTATTCACATATATCACATGAATTCTCTCTGTCTCCCTCTGTCCCTTTCTCTCTCTCTTTTAACATCTCAAGAATGAATCTGGACAATACACAGAGCTACTGGTCATAGAATGTGAGAAGTCCTCCAATTTCTCACCACTTACCAGGGCATCTTACTTCCCACCTGTTATTGAACAATCATCTGTAGGTCCCTTACTCTCTTTGATCCTGTAGCTGAAATATTTACTCATTCACAATGTGAGTTACTAGGTGGGCTTTAGTAATGAAATTGAGACAGTAGATGAGACGAGACATAGAATCAGTTCAAGTTGAAGTTCTTTGAAACTTGAATGCAATGTCCACCTCTCTGAATTCATACACGAAGTCAAAAGGTACATTTATTTTATCAGTAAAAATCCACTCATGAAAACGATGCATTTTATTGATTTTTTTTGCATCCACAGGACAGACTGGCCTGAGTGAGTTGAGAAAAAAGTCATTCCAGGTCATAGCATAATAAAGTTTATATAAACTTCTTGGTAACTTATCACAGTTAATGGTTAAAGTGAGTGATCTACCATGTAGGTTCCAGGGCAAAAAATAAAGTTTTAAATTTTATAAGAAAAACATAATTGAAATCTATAGCTGTGTTGCCTATTTTCCAACAGGAGTTTATTCTATATTTTCTGGGGATAAAACGTCATCTTGGTATCAATATTAATTTCATCTCTTTGTGCTGGCATTACATGTCACATTTCTCCCAGAACATTTGTTCCCCCAGTTGTCTTTGCAGGCAATTCAGCTGAACAGTGAGTCAACTCAGTGGAAGGAAAAATTTGTCTAAGCAGTTGTTTGGTTTATGCTTAGTTGGGGAAGGACAGACAGCATGTGTCAGGACAGATTCATGAAGGTTGCCAAGGGGAAGTTTGTCTGTAGGGAATGGGTGGGTGGATATTAAAGGGAAATGATCTGCAGAAGTGGTCATCCTAGCCCGCATGTCCTTTAAGTGGTTACTTCTAAATAATACAAAGCCAATGCTGCATGAGATCATTTATCTCTTGGATTTAGGAGAACACTCAACTTCAGTTCAACAAACATTTTTGCATGCAGGGGATTAGAGGGGATTAGAGAGTTCTCTGTTGAACTGAAACCATTGGCACCAGCAATAAATAAGGAGTCTGCCAGTACGGTGTGCATATAATAGGTGTAGACTCACAGGAATGTACACAGCACGGCAGTAGAGTTATTCTCATTTTTATAGCTAGCAACCCAGAGATACAGAGAGGTAATTAAATATTTTGACAACAGTCACATTATTCTACTCAACAGCAGACAGGTTCCTGGTTATATCCATAACCAGGCTAATGGCAGACAGGTTCATGTATATATACAGCAGAACTTCTCTAAGGGGACCATCGAGGGGACTGGAACAAGCTGGCCAACACACAGAGGTGGTCAACAGGAGGAACTAGGCCTGTTGTACAGACACATAAATGTGGTGCCTGTCCCACCTGTGTAAGTTAGGTCAACTTAAAGAGGTGGTTGGTGTAGGGAGGCAGTCAGCTATGAAGGTTCTACTGTGTATATCCACGTGGGTGTGTGCGTACACACACACACACACACACACACACACACACACACACAAGGTCGGTCCAGAAGGTATCCAGCCATGTGAAATGGGAAACAGAGACAGATGTGGCTGGATACTTTCTGGACAGCCGCCATATACATGCTCTTTCCGTCATTCATTTGCTAGATGTTTGTTGAATGCAGACTCCGTGCTGGGTGCAATTTGACACGCTAGAGACACTGCATCTAGAAAACAAACTACCAGCCCCTTTTCTCAGGGGGCTGGCCTTCTGGTGGGGGGAGATAGGCAGTGAGAAGATAAAGGAATGAAGAGGCCAGCGTCTCAGGTGGCCGGCAAGTACATCCACCGATGGCACGTGGAACGTCCTTTAAACTAACTTTTAATTTTGCTAACTTGGAAGAAAACCCTTCCCGATTATGTCGTAATAGGAGGTTGAAAGATCCAAGCTCCAGAACCACACTTGGGCTCTAAGCATGGCCTGGAAGGTGTCTGGGGCCTTTTTTCCAGATGGAGATGGGACTTCTCTTCTGCATGTTAATCACACTCTTGTCTTGATTATCATTTCCTGGGGGTGGTGATGTGGCCTGGAGACACTTCTTGCCACGGCTACCTTTTTCATCCAGTTGTAAAATGCTAATAATGTACTTCCGATTTCAGACCACATTTTTCTCCTAGAAACAGCCAAGGCAGGCCTCTTTTGAAGGAATGCTTTGCTTTTATTATTATTTTTTAATTATTCCACATTTAATGTGGAGTCTGTTCTGATTGTAGAACAAAACAAGAGACTGTGCAATTTTCCTTTGGAGAAAAAAGTTTCCTGTAAAACCAGAGGGAACCCTCTGATTCACCCTTTAAGGGGCTGGTGACACTGCTAACATGCCCATGCAGGTGGCTTCAGTATTCTCACCTCTAACAAGAGGGGATCCACTGACACCACAGGGAATGGGCAAGATTGTCTCCGGCTGCTTTGTTCCCTATGCCTTGCACTTAGTAGACACACAAGAAATACTGACTAAATGAATGGCTAAATCTACATAGCCACCTCCAGCTATACAATCCATTATCTTCATCAAAATAATCAATCCAGGCTCAGCGCCCATAGCACAGTGTTTACGGCGCCAGCCGCATGCACCAAGGGTGGCAGGTTTGAACCCGGCCTGGGCCAGCTAAACAACAATGACAATTGCAACCAAAAAATAGCCGGGCATTTGTGGCAGGCACCTGTAGTCCCAGCTACTGGGGAGGCTGAGGCGAGAGAATCACTTAAGCCCAAGAGTTTGCGGTTTCTGTGAGCTGTGACGCCATGGCACCCTACTGGGGGTGACATAATGAGACTCTATCTCAAAAAAAAAAAAAAATCAATCCATAGAATACACAGAGTTTTTCCAACAAAAAAAAAAAAATTCCATTCACTTTACCTTAGTCAAAGTTGAAGAACGGTAAAGCGCTAAAGCTAAGAGCTTGGAGCCACTTCTTTGGGACGTGGTCCTTTGTCTCTGTATTTACTCTGACCCTGCTGCTGTCAGACAGGCAGCAGAGCTGTGCGCAGAGAGCACTAGAACAGGACTGACCACTTCCTCTGTAGACTCAGCTCTCATTCTGGCTGCGGAGAACAATGCAAAGTACCTATTAAAACCCAGCAAGAAGAGAGGACCCTGTAATAAGGGAAACCTCACAGTACCATGTTTGAACTTTCAGCCTGCATTTCTGCAGAGGAATTAAGCTCTTCCTCCCAGCCCTTAAAACCCTGATTTCTCTTCTCTGCTTTCTAAATATGATGACACCAAACTAGTATATTTTCCCCAAGGTCTTTTTAAGATTCCACCCAACTTGCCATATGTGACTGGAGCTGCCCTCTAGAAACGTGATGTTTTTTTTTTTCATCTGAAGCACATTTACTAAAGGGATCTAGGGTGTTTGACTGGATAGCCAGAAACTTCCTTTGTATGCAGAATTAAAAATTAGAAGGAAACTTCAGGAACGGGGCTTTGGAGCCCTCTGTCCCAATCAGCATGCAAAATCATTAAAAACCTACCAGTGATGTAACTGAGACGTAAGTCAAGGGCTCAGGAAAAGTGTTTCCTGCTCTCACCCCCTTTACACCCTCAGCTGTAAGCCAGACTTTAGAAACACCAGCGTGAAACCAAGATGTGTTTTGAGTTAGTCTTCTGGTCCCTTGGTGCGGAGTCCTGACAATATGGGCTGTGGACCAATGTTGTTCAGGATTTCTTAAGCAGATTTTTCTGAGCCCGTGTTTGGCCCGTGGATTTTGAACTATTTTAGATAGCATGGCATTTTTGTTCCCTCTTCTTTCTGGCTCTGCTAAATCCAGAGTGTGGCGGCTGCTACCAACATTAAGAATCTAGTTGCTATGTTGCCTGAGGCTGTGTTTATGAAGTGGTGGTTTCCCCAAGTTAAGTGTCAAGACAGAGCCAGAGCCAGAGTGGGTCTTTAGAGGGTGGCTTCTGATCCCATAAAGGACAGCGACTGCTTGTCACATGGTGGAGAAATCACTGTTATATCTAGAAAGGCCACGGGTTAGCATCTACTTCAGAGTAGCCCGCAGAACTGTAACAGGTACAAGGCTATAGGACCCCGAGGGGTATAGGGGCTCTCAGAGTGAATTCTACTCTTTTACCAGCTGCCTTCCCATACCTGAAGAGTTTCAAGGAGCCCCAAGTTCAGAAGGATGCATCAGGTTGGAAGGTGGGTCACAGAACCAGGCATTTCCCCCCCAAATACAAAAATCATAATATGTGTACTTAGTAAGCACAGTTATCCATGTGAAGTCCACATTGCTGGTGAAGCTTCCTTCACCTGGTAAGGTCTGTGAAACGGCAGGCCTTTGGGGGCGAGTTTGTGGCTAAGGAGCATTTGTTTGTGCAGGGCTATTCTCTGATGAATAGTGAACTCACAGCAGCTAAGAAATAAAATTAACCCGGCTGGCCGCTTTCATGCCTATCATTCCAGCACTTTGGGAGGCTGAGAGGGAAGGATTGCTTGAAGGCAGAAGTTGGAGACCAACTTGAGCAACAAAGTGAGACTCCATCGGTACAAAATATAAAAACAGCCAGATGTGATGACAAGCTCTGGGGGTAATCCCAGCTGTTCGGGACGCTGAGGCAGGAGGATCGCTTGAGCCCAGGAGTTTGAGGCTGTAGTGAGCTATTACACCAATGCACTGCAGCCAGGGCAACACAGCAAGACCCTGTCTCTGAAAAAAAAGAAAGGAATTAGCCCATGTGCTAATCCTTGGAGCCCATGTGCTAATCCTCCCTCCAGATTACTAATGTCCCTTGCCAGACTTACCCAAGCCCTTGTGGCCTATAGATCTGATTAAAGCCACTGACTAACAGCTCCCAGAAGAAAGCAAGGGAACACGGTTTTGGGGAGAGCACAGTAAGGAGGAAAATCATTTCCTCCTGGCTGCCCCGACACACGAGTTATGCTGTGCTGGCCCCTACCATGACAATCTCTGGGTAATCTACAGAATAAGAAACCGTACTGATTCTTTTTTTGGAAAGATTCCTGCTGTCTTTATAGATTGGAAAGTTCCTCAGCTGCCAGCTGTTTGAACTGCAGCTAGAGAGAGGAGCTCCTGAGGTGAGATAACCATCTGTCCGGGGGCATTTGCTTTCAGGGGCAGCTTGGAGACAAAATGCATGTTTGGAGAGGCTGAAAATGGAGAGGGTGGCTGAAATTATAGACTGTTAGCGCTGGGAGGGGCCTTCCCAGCGATGCAATCTGGTCATTTTTTAAAGGCGGAAACTCAGCGGGGTAAGGTCAACAGCTGGTGAAGGTTCATTCCGCTGCTCACCTTGACTCAGGCTAGAGGCAGAAAGCGGCATATTGTAAGCTGTCAAAAAGCCCACCTAGAGACAAGGAAAATGAAACCCACAAAGATGGGAAATAGCCTAAGGCTTTCAAAAGGGACTAGACTAGCTGTCTCTGTCACTGAGGCATCTGGTCACACCGCACCTGCAGCCCCCATGCTTAGCTAAGGCTGCCTGGTTGATAGAAATTGAGGGTCAGACACCTGGGTGGTGCTGGCGGAGAGGTCAGGAAACGCTGCTGTGCTCACCCTGGCCAGCCCCTCTTGTCAGGCTGGGGGTTGGGTGGTTGGGACTTTGTGTCCTTTGAGAGCCTCACAGGTAGGTGGTGTCAACATCCCTTATTTTAGCCTGGGAGCTGGTGAGTAATCCCCTCCCCCCCCCTTTCCTCCTCCTCTCTCAGCCTCTTCTACTAGAAGGAGGAGGGGTAGGAAGAGGAAGTCAACCTGGCCGTAGCCTCCTTCTGTGGCTTTCCTGCGGCGTGTGGGACGGCAGACCCACTCTGGGTTTCAGAGCCTGCTGAGATCTGCGAGATCTGCGGGAGGAGCTCCCCCTCTCCCGCTGCCTGTTTCTTGTGCAGCCTCCACTCTGATGAAGGAGGGGAAATTTCATGGGCGTGCAAAGCTGGCTGGCCTCAACTGCGCCCTGCTGCTTGATTTATTATTAACCTGAGCCCTCCTGGAAAGGGTATAAATCACTCATTCGGCCTCCCCAGCAGGAGCCCCGCCTGTCATTAGCTTAGCAGGGCAAAGTGGGAAGGATAACCATGATCTTGATAAAGCCCTGGGAAGAGGGAGGGCTTGCCTACTGCAGGCAGGAAGGGGGGTGAGAGGAGGGTGAGAAGCACATGCTCCCTCCTCAGCCTGGCAGAGAGGGTGCCGGGCAGGACGGTGTTGGTGTGGGGCCCCGCAGCCTTGCTCAGCTGCACAGGACCTCTCTTTGCTCAAGGCCGGTGGTCCCCAGCTACTGCGTTGAACAGACTATGCTCAGACTTTTCCTTCCCCAGAGCTTTGCATTTGAGGTTGTGCTGGACCGGAGGCCCTGCTGTCGTCATCCACTGATTCTGCCCCAGTCAGTGAGGCTGAGGCATGAATATCATGAGTGCCTGCCCAGCCCAGAGCCAGGGGGGCCTGGAGAACATGGCTGTCCACCTCACTCCCATGGAGTAGGGGAAGTAAGGAGACCCAGTCTTGATCTGAGAGGCTTGGTGCTGGGGTTTGTGTTGAAGAAAGCAGAGAAGGGCTGAGTGTGAGTCAAGAAGGTTATTAACTATTCAGGAGGCTCAGCACCCACAGCTCAGTGGTTAGGGCACCAGCCACATTCACCAAGGCCGGCGGGTTCGAACCTGGTGCGGGCCTGCTAAAAAACAACAATGACAATTGCAACAACAACAACAAAATAGCCGGGCGTTGTGGCAGGCGCCTGTAGTTCTAGCTACTTGGGAGGCTGAGTCAAGATGATCGCTTGAGCCCAAGAGTTTGAGGTTTCTGTGAGCTGTGATGAAATGGCACTCTACCCAGGGTGACATAGTGAGACTCTGTCTAAAACAAACAAACAAACAAACAAACAAACCTATTCAGGAGCAGCCCCAGGAAAGTCAAGTGCATCTGTGTGACTTGACACAAGACTCTAAATAAATTTGCTTCCTTAGGGCACTTCCTCCCCTTGCCTCAGGCCTCCGTGTTTCTTTTTCTTTTTTTTGTTTTATTTTTACATCATTTCAGTTTTGATTTTTTTTTTTAAGACAGAGTCTCACTTTGTCTCCCTCAGTGGAATGTCCTGGCATCACAACTCAAACTCTTGGACTCAATGATTCTCTTGCCCCAGCCTCCCCAGTAGCTGGGACTATAGGTACCCACCACAATGCCCGGCTAGTTTTCTAGAGACAGGGTCTCACCCTTGCTCAGGCTGGTCTTGAATTCCTAAGCTCAAGGGATCCACCCACCGTGGTCTCCCAGAGTGCTTGGAATTACAGGTGTGAGCCACAACGCCTGGCCAGGCCTCTGCATTTCTTATGCCTTTTTTATTCTGGCCCGACTGCCCAGGTGGGAAAGGTGCAGCTGTGCCCTAATGGGGACGTGACTAAGCCCATGTGACTAAGATGATGTGACTCAGGGAACTCGATGAGAAGGGCATATTCTCTGAACCCATTTCCTTGACTCTGAGACCTATTATTTATCTCCGTTTTTCACTTACGGGATGATAGGCTGTATGTTACGACGTATGACTATGGTTAATGTTTTTCATTCTCCTAGAAGCTATGATTAAAATACAGGTGTCCCAAAGGTCACCATACCTAGGAAAAGATTAACAAGCTCATATTTTATATTGTATGGTATTTTTAATATTTTAAAAATTAATATATCAACACATAGGGAAGTGTTTGTAAAATCTTGTAATGAATATTTTGTAAGTAAAAGTACATTTAGCTACAGTCCCCCATTTTCCCTATGTGTGTATGTGCGTTTGGCAACTTCTGGGACACCCTGTAGAAGCTACATCTGAGTGTTGGTTCTTAGAATGAAGGAAATGAGTATTGCTTCAGTCTACCTTTTCTCTCTCCGCTGTACATACCTCTTTTCTATATATATCTCTACTTAAACTCTGTTTCATAGTGAAGCTGCCATTTCATACACTGATAAGAAGAAGGAGGTCCACAGCTCAGCACCCGTAGCTCAGTGGCTAGGGCACCGGCCACATACATCAGGGCTGGCAGGTTCAAACCCAGCCCGGGTCAGCTAAACAACCATGACAACTGCAACAAAAAAAATAGCCAAGTGATGTGGCAGGCACCTGTAGTCCTAGCTACTTGGGAGGCTGAGGCAAGAGAATGCTTAAGCCTGAAAGTTGGAGGTTGCTATGAGCTGTGACACCATGGCATTCTACTGGGGATAACATAGTGAAACTCTGTCTCCAAGAGAAAAAAATAAGAAGAATGAGGTCCAACCTTCACCTTGCAGGTGCTGGGCCTCCCTCTCACCCTCTTGTGTGCTGCCTAGACAGGTTTGCTGGATGACCCCATGCTATGCAGACACCTGTGCCCCTAAATGACCCTTCCCCCAGTATCCCAGGGCACCATTCTGGGAACTGTGGGATCTTGCAGCCACCTGCTTTCCTTTAAAACCTGTTTCCTCCTTGACAAAATCACATTCTCTTGCTTTCTTAAAATCCCTGTGGACCTGCCCTGCCCCCTAAGCCAGCAAAATGTTTGTGAAAATTCAAAGAACTTCACATTAAAAAGCAAAAATTTTACTAAAGGTAAACTATTAATTATACCCTCTACAAACCTGATTATTTTTTTAAATCCAGTCAAACCACACACGCTCAAGTTTGTTATTGCTATTGCAGCACTGTTAGTAAAATATTTGAAAAAATGTAAGCGTCAACCCAGAGGGGACTGGTTCAATAAACTGTGATACTACGTATGACAATATATTATGGTGTGGCTGTTTAAAAGAATCAGATAGAGCTGTGTATTGAGTGTGAACTCTCTCCAAGGTGTGAAAGAAAATCTTCTAATCCTGAAAGGCACCATTGGCTCTCTTTCCTTAAATGTGTGTGTGTGTGTGTGTGTGCACGCAGCGTGCAAGCACATCTGTTCTGTTTGTTGGAAGAATGCACGAGAAACTGCTGGCACTAGTTTTTTTTCTGATGAGAGAGGCTGAGTTGAGCACTTAGGGACAGAGCAGAAGGAAGACTTATCAGTGCATACCATTTTTCATTCCGATTTTTGTCCACTGTGCACATTTAGTCTATGCAAGAAATAGAACAATGAAATAAAATTAATTGCTTTGATGAAAGAAAGAGAGATAAAGAAAGAAGAGGAAGAAAGTAAAGAGAGAAAGAAAGAGGAAGGAAGGGAAGGGAGAGGAGAAGGAAGGAAGGAAGAGAGAAAGAGAAAGAAAGAGAGAGAGAAGAGGAAGAAAGAAAGAAAGAAAGAAAGAGAGAGAGAGAGAGAGAGAGAGAGAGAGAGAGAGAGAGAGAGAAAGGAAAGAGAGAAAGAAGAGGAAGAAAAAGAAAGAAAAGAAGGAAAAAGAGAGAGAGAAAGAAAGAAAGAAAGAAAGAAAGAAAGAAAGAAAGAAAGAAAGAAAGAAAGAAAGAAAGAAAGAAAGAAGAAAGAAAGAAAAGAAGGAAAGAGAGAGAGAGAGAGAGATCACAAGCTGAAGGAAAGGGAAGGGAAAGGGAAAAAGAAAGAAAGAAAGCTAGCCTACAAAATCTGGGAACCAAGTGGCCTTGGCCTTGCTCTGATCGTTTCTGTTTCTCCTTCAGGTCCATCGTATGAGCCGGCTCACTCACCCACCATCAGCGGGAAGAAGCTGTTTGCTCCCATTCCGTTTCCGTCGGGCTCCACTGAGGATGTATCCCCAGGTGGACCCCTGCAGCCCCCACCGCTCCCCCAGAAGAAGATAGTGAGCCGGGCAGCTTCTTCTCCGGATGGCTTCTTCTGGACCCAAGGCTCCTCCAAGCCCCGGCCAGCAAGCCCCAAGCTAAGCCTAAGCCACTCAGAAACCAACGTCCACGATGAGTCTCACTTTAGCTATTCCTTGAACTCCGGGAGCCGCCACCATCATGTCTTCTCTTCTGAGCCTCTGGAGAAAGCTTTCAAAGGCAATGGCCACTGGGTCCCAGCACCAGGGCTGGCGGGCAACAAAAGTGGCCGTGGGAGCCCTGGCCCCCAATGCAAAGGGGCCCCCTCTGCCTCGTCCTCCCAGCTGAGCGTGTCCAGCCAGGCCTCCACCTGTAGCACCCAGCTTCAGCTCCACAGTCTCCTGAGCAGCATCAGTAGCAAGGAGGGCACCTACACCAAGCTGGGGGGCCTCTACACCCAGTCCCTGGCTCGCCTCGTAGCCAAGTGTGAGGACCTCTTCATGGGTGGCCAGAAGAAGGAGCTCCACTTCAATGAGAATAACTGGTCGCTCTTCAAGTTGACTTGTAACAAGCCTTGCTGTGACTCAGGAGATGCCATTTATTACTGTGCCACCTGCTCGGAGGATCCCGGCAGCACCTATGCTGTGAAGGTAGGTACCAACCCCTCCTCCCTTGACAGCACCCTGACTGGTCCTGGTTTGGGCAGAATTCTGGCTTGAGCAAATCATATCACCTCACTGGGCTTTAGGAGGCTTGGTCCTTAAGAGTCCTTTTCTCACTTAGAGCCCAGGGATTGCACTCTCTGTCTGGCCGAGGACATGGTACAGTGAGAAATATAGGTGAATATAGGATGTATTCTGTGTTTTCAGGAATGAGCCCATATGATCCAGTTGGGATTAAGAAAACAAGTGCCTTTCAGTGCAACAGAGTTATTTGGCTAGTCGGGTTTTTACTGAATGCCTACTATATGCTAGGTATTTTGCCATGATCTCAGTACATAGGGGTGAACAAACGGTCCATTATGGAGCTGGTAATCTAGGGAAGCAGATGCACAATTAAGATACTGTTTTTCAAATGCTCGGGCCAGAAGCAGTATTAGACCTAGGTGTTGTCTTAAAAAATAAGAATAATAGCATCGAACATTCACTATATAACTAACCAGTCTCTTGACCAGGTGTATTAACTACATTACCCGTAATCCTAACGGTAACTCTGCAGGATGGGTAGAGTTTCTAGATAGGGAATCTGAGGCTCAAGTAAGTTGCCCACAGTAACTTGATTTAGTGATTATGTAAGTTGCCCATTTCAGCTGTGACTGAAATGGATTTGAACCCTGGTTTGTCCATCTCCAAAGCCTATACTATGATCCCACCAGCAGAGAGAAGTAGAATTCAGAGAAGGGAAGTGACTAGCCCAAGGTGACACAGCTTTTTAACCTCTGATGCTAGATCAGAGCTGTTGCTACCCGACCTCATTGCTCCCTAAGTGCAGCTTTTCAAGAGCTAATTGAGCCGTCTATACTCATTTGAACCACTGTAGTCTCCACTATGGACTCCAGTTCTTCCGTGTGGCTTCCTTTCTCATCTTCCTCGGGTATTTCTTGAATACCTGGCGGGTTCATCCCCTTCTATAAAGGCAGGCTTTTGTGAGTAGTAAGAAAGGGCACCCTGAACTCTCTTCTGCCATCAGCTGTTCCAAGACATTCTTTTTTTTTTTTTTCCAGTTAGAAAAATAAAGAGTGAACTAACTTGGAATGGCCTCAGTGGGCTATTGCCAGGGGAAAAAAAATTGAGACAAGGTCTCACTTTATGGCCCAGGCTGGATTGCAATGGCACAATCAGAGCCCACAACATCCCTGACCTCCTGAAGTCAAGGGATCCTCTTGACTTGGCCTCCCAAAATGCTAAGATTACAGGCGTGAGCCACCATGCTTGGCCACCAGCAACATTTTCAGAAATGGTATGATTATTGGCTAAAGAAATTATAGTGAATTTTGTTTCGAGATTTTTCTTTTAAGATATTTTTGACACCACCATGAAATAGAGACTGGGAACCCCTAACTCATATGTTCAACAGGCTATAATTACTTGCTTCCTTCCTATGAAAAATCTACAGCAGTGGCCACTAGGAAGATCCAGTTGGTTGTACAGAGACGAAGGGCACAGAGGCTGGACATTGTGGCCCAGACAGCAGGCACTGATTGGAGAACACACTGACGCCCTGGGTGGGGTCCCACGGTGTTGTTTCTTAAACTGCATTGGCTCTTAATTATCTGGCTCCAGCAGCTAATTTCTCAGCAACCCTACCACTTCTCCGACCAAAATTCCAAGAAAAAGAATGTCAGAGTTTTCCTTCCTCTTAGTATGGTGCTGTGTCCAGCAGAGGAAAAAGCAATTGGACCCCCTGTGAGCTGAACATGACTCTCCTGGGTTCATCATTGAATGTTCAGATCCAGGGTTCTGTTCTCATTGAAAGCAAGGGACTTAAATTTGAGGCTGGTACAGTGGCTCATGCCTATAGTCCTAGCAGTCTGGGAGTCTAAGACCGGTGGAATGCTTGAGCTCAGGGGTTCAAGACCAGCCTGAGGAAGAGCGAGACCCTATCTCTGCTAAAAATAGAAAAATGAGGCAGGCATGGTGGTGCAGGCCTGTAGTCCCAGCTATTCAGGAAGCTGAGACAAGAGGATAGCTTGAGCCCAGGAGTCTGAGGTTGCTGTGAGCTATGATGTCATGGCACTCTATCCAGAGTGATAGAGGGAGTCTCTGTCTCAAAAAAAAAAAAAAAAAAAAGAAAGAAAAGAAAGAAAAGAAAAGAAAAAGGAGATACTTAACATTTGAGCTTCTTGTCTCGAAAGCCAAGGGGATGGTGGTGTATTTAGGAAGTTCTTGACTTTCATTAGCCCCAGTGAACCTGAGAACATGATCTGGGAATCATCCTGCTTCCACCTTGAACCTTTCCTGTGTTCAAGTGCATTGCTCACTCCTGCCTTGTCTCCTGGGCTGAACCTTGAGACTCATTCAATGTCAAGACACTGCTTCTCTCTCCATTTTGAGAAGGAAAAGCCTGATGAAAAAGGCTTTGTAACTCTTGCCCATGGGATAGAAAGTGAGGTGACTCTACCACAAGAACTGAGAGACGGAGTCTCCTGGCACAAGGTCTCTTATTCTGCCCCTGAATCCAAACCTTAGGGCAAGTGTTTTTGTTTAGTTTTGTGTATCAGTAAGTGACAGGGGTGTGTGTCTTAGATTCTAGAGCCTCATGTGATAATTAGCCGAATTCGCCAATAAATGATGCAGAAGAAATTCACCTTTCCCCTCGGATGTGAAAAGCAAGGATTGTTCCTTATTTCTGTAGAAATTTAAGCCATAAGGAATCAGAAGAAATGCCCTCAGTCCTCTAAGGACTGAGCATCCCAGGCATTCCCCATCTCACTTTCCTGGAGACCCAGTAGCTCAAGGACCATCTGTACCGAGTGAAAAAGGAAATTTGGAGAATAGCATCAAATATGCAGAATATGCTAATGCTTAGAACGAGATTACCAGGAACAACAACACCAATTTGCAAATATGCCTGGCCTGGTAATTGGGGGTGAGGGGCAGGGGTTGCAAAGAATCATTTCCCATGTGCAGCTGTGGGGCTCCATTAGACGGAGTACAGTCGTCTGAGAGTCTGCAGGGGGCGGGGGTCTCCTTCCCAGCCAGCCGGCAGCCGCCTGTCAGAGGCCCAGCTTATTTTATCAGTGCCTGTTAAACAGGGAGCCGGCCTGCAATCAGACGTGAGCCATGGTCCCACGGAGTCCCAGTTAACAATAATAGGCTCGCACCTGCTCACCGCTGATGCTAGAGCCTCCATCATGGGCTCTGGGTCCTGCAGAACTCAAAAGATGAAGTAATACTTTCCTGTCTTGTTTCAGCCTTTGCAGCTCGGCTGTGTGACTATGTTGCAGAAAAGAAAAAAAAAATTATGAGCTGTGTGTGCGTTTTCAAAGCTGTTTCATTTCTCAGCCATGCAGAACTGCAGTTCGGTAATTAAGGACCTGTGTTAAGCCGCTGGGCCTTTTTTATTTAATCGACGTGACTTAGCCCAGATTTTCACCCGAGCATGAGGCCCTGGTTCCAAAGTTTAAAACGAGTCTTGGCTCAGCAAAAAAGTTTGAAATTTGAGCCAGACCAAAAGTGTGTGCAAAGTCTGAGAGCTAAAATCTGAGCACAGGACCCCCTAAAAATGAAAGGAGGGTGGAGATGGGGGGTAGGGTGTTTGGGAAAAGGAGGATGGAGAAGAAGCCTCCCCTCTCCCCAAGTTGCCTCCCCACCCCCACCCCCACCCCCCGCACACACACATCCAGCGCTGTAGAATGATCTCCGGCGTCTGGCCCAGGGCTCACGGGGCTGGTTAACATGCGCCCTGCGCAGCCCTTGCCAGCAACCCTTGCCAGAGCCGAGCATGATGATTTTTGAAATGCACCGGACCCAGTCGCCATTTACTCTGCTCCTTCATTTACATCTCAGTGGCTTCACTGGAGCTCTGGGCCCAGAGTGTTTGCAGGACCCAGGCCTTTGATACCCCTGAGAAAAGGGGGTCCTCAAACACTTCCCAGGCCCCTTGGTGGCAGCTGCATGCTCTCTGCATTTGTACAATACCTGCTGGCCAGCTCTGCGTGGCTGTGCAACACCATCGGCCGACAGTGGAAAGGGCAAGAGCCGTCACCATAGCAACCTTCCCCATTGTAGGGCCGCGGGCTGGGCCTGGTGCTGAAAGCCACCCCTCCATTATTTCATTTGATCCTCGCAACAACCCTGTGAGGAAAGATCTATCAGTGCCCCGTTATTCAGAGGAGAGAACAGGCCTTGGGGCAGGTATTTTCGGTCCTCGTCGTTGGTGGATCCCATATTGTGAAATCATTGACCCACTGAAATGTATCGGTAATTCTAAAATAAATACTTGCACTTTTCATTCCATTTGAGATGTGTGCAGGGCAGGAAAAAACTTGAGCCTCCCCATGTACACATGTCCAGCGGAGGGAGAACAAAGCCATGCTCTCCCATCTTGTTTCAGCCCTTGTACTGGAAGCAACAGGCCTTCGGGGCAGCAGTCTGTTCATTTCTTCGAGGCCTGATATCTGTACCTATTTATGTGGTGTATGTCAAATGTTGTTACATGCATAGATTGTGTAGTGACCAGGTGGAGAACTTCCTTCCAGTTGAATTGTGTATGTGCACCCCTTAAATCAACCTGTCTTCACCCACCGCCTCCCTCCCCTACACCCTTCCCAGCCTCAGCGATCTGTCTGTCTGTCATTCCACTCTCTGCCTCCATGTCGTCTACCTACATCTTTAGCTCCCATGTATGAATGAAAACACTCACTATTGGTGCCTCGCTTATTTTCCTTAACATCGCGACCTCCAGCGTCATCCATTGTGCTACAATCTGGAGGATTTCATTCTGATTTTATGGCCGAATAGTAATCCGTTGTGTATAGGGACCACATCTTTTTATCCATCCAGCCATTGATATGGATACTTAGGTTGATCTACTGTCTTTGCTATTGTGAATAGTGCTGGAATAAGCAGGAGAGTTCAGGTGTCCCTTTGATATATTGATTCCTTTTCCTTTGGATAAATACCCAGTCGTGGGATTACTGGATCGGGAAGGTAGCCCTGCTGTTTGTTTTTTGAGAAATCTCTTTACTGTTTTCCATAGTGGCTGAACTAATTTACATTCTCGCCAACAGTATAAAAAAGTTTTCCCTTTCTCCGTGTCCTCTCCAGCATCTGTTATTTTTGCCTTTTTGATAATATCGTTCTAAGTGGAGTGAGAGGATATTGTAGTTTTGATTTGCATTTCCCTGATAATTAGTGATGGTGAGTATTTTTGCATTTACCTGTTGGCCACTTGGATGTATTCTTTTGGGAAATGTTCATTCATTTGTTAATTTTCTTTGCTAGTTTTCAAAGAGATTATTTATCTATTTTTACTATTGAGGCTCGGTGCCTGTAGCTCACTGGGGCTGGTGGGTTTGAACCCGGCCCGGGCCTGCTAAATAACAATGACAACAACAACAACAAGAAATAGTTGGGCATTATGGCAGGCACCTGTAATCCCTGCTACTTGGGAGGCTGAGGCAAAAGAATCACTTAAGCCCAAGAGTTTGAGGTTGCTGTGAGCTGTGATGCCACAGCACTCTACCAAGGGTGACATAGCGAGACTCCATAGTGAGACTCTGTCTCAAAAATAAACAAAGAACAAATAAAATAAAATATAAACAAATATTTTTACTATTCAATTGAGGCCCTTGGATATTAGTTCCCTGTCAGATTAATAGTTGCAAATATTTTCTCCCATCCAAAAGATTGCCTCTTCACTCTGTTAATTGTTTCTTTTGCTGTGTAGAAGCCTTTCAATTTCATATAGCCCCACTGGTCTATTTTGGGGGCTTTGTTGCCTATGTTTTTTGGTTTCTTTGCTATAAAATCTTTGCCTACATCAATGTCCTGACAAGTTTTCCCTGTGTTTTCTTCTAGCAGTTTTATAATTTCAGGTCTGATGTTTATGTCTTTGATCCATCGTGGGTTGATTTTTGTATGTGGTGAGAGACGGGGGTCTGATTTCATTCTTCTGCAGATGGCTATCCAATTTTCCCAGCACTGTTTATTGAAGAGGAGGTTAATGAGATTTAATGAAATGCTACATGAAAACCACATAGCTGGCACGGTGCCTCTCCCATTTAAGAGTCTACTATCTTTTGGGAGTGAGAAGGTAACAGCATTGTCCTTCCCCCAAATCCGCAGAGGGCAGACAGTGGCTGGCCAACCACTGTTTATATGCAAGACTCATTATTTGATGACCTCCCTCTCCCAAATTTCCTCTAGTTTAATAGTGTTCCGGATGCCTGTCATTTAAAAACCGAATACAGTTTGGTAGGTTGGAACAAGAAAGATCCTGTAACCACGTCCTTTAGTCATGCGCTGCAAAATCATTTTTCCTGATATAATGGGAAGCAATGTCTGGGTGAAATGTACTTATCTTTTATTTCCATTCTCCCTCTATAATAAAGGGATTACTAAATTAATGTGTTACCCACCTTTGCCCCCAATTAGCTTTAAAAGAATTTCCCCTGAGGCTGAACTCTTGTATGCCAGGTTTCAAGCTGAGAAGGTTTATATAGAGGCAGTATAAATATATCTCTATGGCAAGGTGCTTGCAAGCGAAGTTCTAAAAACATCACTCATAAGCATTGTGTTGCTTCATAAACCCTGCTTTCTAATCATTCCAAAATAGCAGCCTGAAGGAAGGGTTCTTTGGGGATTGTTGCAGTACAATATTTTATAGGTAGGCGTGAGATGCCTTTCTTCTTGGGAGTACATACCCATCCTTGCCTTTCTATAACACATGGGTGAGGTTGTATAATATTTGTCCGAGAAAGGAGGTCATTTGTCATCTTCAGTCCCTTTCAGTGGAATAACAAGGAAACTGAGGCCTGACAGAGGGCCAGGTGGTTGGTGCAGGATTCTCCATTTGAGTGGCTGCTGGGTGAGGGTAAGCATTGCTGGAGATCCTCAGGCAGGTGGTTCTGTCTTTAGTACAAGAAGAGATGGAAGAGGCAAGAAGGACGTAGTTGTGTGGGTTCCCCAGGCGCTGTTCCCACAGAGGCTCTTGAGATCATCTGTTTTGTTTATTTCTATCTTCAGTTCGGAAGGAGTGCTTGGGCAAACGCTCTGGCTACCCTGTTCCCTGGAGAGCTTTCTGTTTTCTTTAAGCGGCTATGACTCACCCTTGGGGGGAAAGTCTGTGGCTGCTGCAAGAATCAGCCTTGCAGGTTACACCAGCTACTCGGCATTGCAAATGTACCTGCTTCTAGAAACTAGAGTCACCTAAGAGAACTTTGCCAGAACCCGGCCTCGCAAAGGCCAGCCTTTTGAGAGTCTTTAAGAAGGGAGCAGACCAGCAGTCAAATCATCCGCTATCAAGGAGCTGTTGTTCCAGCTGGGATCCCTGCCTAAAATGTATTTGGCCCCGTCAGAATTAGCTTAGCCCACCCTATGAACCAAGGAATATCTTCCTGCCAGTATGCCACCTCTCACTGGGAAATACGGTCATTTATGTTTAACTTTTTAAACATTAAAAAAAAAAATTGCCAAATTGTGTTCCAGAGTGGCTGTGGCATTTTACACTCCTAACCAGCAATGCGTGAGCGTTCCCATTTGCCACAGAGGCAACTGCTGGCTTTTCCTATAGCCATTCTAGGGGGCGTGAAGTTGTATCACATTGTGGGTTTAATTTGCATTTTCTAGTGACTAATGATGTCAAGAATCTTTTCATGTGCCTATGGCCATTTACACCTTTGGTGAATTGAGTATTCATATGTTTTGTCTTTTTTTTTTTTTTTTGCAATTTTTGGCCGGGGCTATGTTTGAACCCACCACCTTTAGCATATGGGAATGGCGACCTACTCCTTTGAGCCACAGGCGCCGCCCTGTTTTGCCTATTTTTTGACTGGGCTGTTTCTCTTGGTATTACTGAATTGCAGGAGTTTTTTTGTAAATTCTAGATACAAGTCATTTCACAGGTATATGTCTGGCAAATATTTCTTCCTAGTCCATCTTTACTTATTTTCCCATTTTCTTATTGGTGTCTTGAGAAGCACAAAAGTTTTGAATTTTTAAGTTAAGTCTGGGAACTTTTGTTTTATTTGGCAGGTTTGAACCAGCGACACTCTGGTATATGGGGCTGGTGCCCTACTCCTTGAGCCACAGGTGCCACCCAAAGTCTAGGGACTTTTTCAACTTAAATTCAGGGCTTTGGATGTGGTAGCCAAGAAGTGTTTGCCCAACCCAAGGTCTCAAAGATTCCCTCCTGTGTTTTCTTCTAACATGGGTGTATTTTAGCTTTTACCTTTAAGTGGGTGTGACGACTTTGAGTTGGGTTTTGTGTAGGGAGGGGAGTTAAGTGGACCTGTCTTATTCAGGGAGACTCAACTGCTCCCGCCATGTGTTGGACCGAACCCCAGATTCCTGCTCTTTTTGCGCTCACGTCTCCTTTCCCCTCACAGATCTGCAAGACCCCTGAGCCCAAAACGGCCTCCTACGGCTGCCCCTCCGTGCCCGTGCACTTCAACATCCAGCAGGACTGTGGCCACTTCGTCGCCTCGGTGCCGTCCAGCATGCTCACCTCCCCCGAGGCACCCAAGGACCCCGCGTGCGCCCCGCCCGCGCAGCCGTCTGCCCCGGAGCAGGACTGTGTGGTGGTCATCACCCGGGAGGTGCCCCACCAGACGGCCTCCGACTTCGTGCGGGACTCGGCGGCCAGCCACCAGGCCGAGCCCGAGGCCTACGAGCGGCGCGTGTGCTTCCTGCTCCTGCAGCTCTGCAACGGGCTGGAGCACCTCAAGGAACACGGGGTTATCCACCGCGACCTGTGCCTGGAGAACCTGCTGCTGGTGCACTGCGCCCCGCAGGCCGCCCCGGCTGCTGCTGCGTCCCCGGCCCCCGCCGCCGCCGGTCCTCCGGCCGAGAAGCAGCTGCCCAGGCTCATCATCAGCAACTTCCTGAAGGCCAAGCAGAAGCCGGGCGGCGCCCCCAACCCGCAGCAGCAGAAGAGCCAGGCCCGCCTGGCCCCGGAGATCGTGTCCGCCTCCCAGTACCGCAAGTTCGATGAGTTCCAGACGGGCATCCTCATCTACGAGCTGCTGCACCAGCCCAACCCGTTCGAGGTGCGCGCGCGGCTGCGGGAGCGCGACTACCGGCCCGAGGACCTGCCGCCGCTGCCCGCGCGCTCGCTCTACTCGCCGGGCCTGCAGCAGCTGGCGCACCTGCTGCTCGAGGCCGACCCCATCAAGCGCGTGCGCATCGGCGAGGCCAAGCGTGTGCTGCAGTGCCTGCTCTGGGGGCCCCGGCGCGAGCTGGTGGAGCAGCCGGGCACCTCGGAGGAGGCGCTGTGCGCCACCCTGCACAACTGGATCGATGTGAAGCGGGCGCTGGTGATGATGAAGTTCGCCGAGAAGGCGGTGGACCGTAGGCGGGGCGTGGAGCTGGAGGACTGGCTTTGCTGCCAGTACCTGGCGTCTGCGGAGCCCGGGGCCCTCCTGCAGTCCCTGAAGCTCCTGCAGCTTCTGTGAGCCCAGCCCCAGCCTGCACCCCAACTGCCTCCCCCCTCCGGCGAGCATCCCTGCCTTCCTGGGAAATGGTACAAATGACTGGCATACTTGGATGTAATATATATATATATATATATATAAAGTATAAATATGAAAGACTCTGGCTCCCCCTCCTTGCCAAGTCCTCCCAGGTTTCCTCCTGTAACTAGGTTCAAGTCTAAGCTCCCCGCAAGGTCCCGGGACAGTTCTGCCAACGGAATGAAGCCTGGATTCTGATCTCGCTATCCTGTTATACAGTCTTTTTACCCTTTTGTCAAGTTATTTAAAAACAAACAAAAATTTAAAAAATCATTTAAAAAAATTTTAAGTCTTATCCTCCATTGCCCACGTGCATTATTAATGTCTTTGGTGAGTAAAATTGAATGTAAACCTCTTCAACAGTGGACAGGCTCGCTAGGCCTGACATTTTTCCTGAGATAAAACAGCTGTCTATGAAGGCCCAGGCATGTGGGCACCGGGTAATCTTTCCACCTGGCAGCCTCTGGGAACGAATCCAGGCGCCACTGCTGTGAGCCAGTGAATCCACTGGTTTAGAATCCAACCCATTTTCAGTTTGCTGAAGCTGGTCATCATTTGTATCAGTCAGCAAAGGGTGAGGAGGCCAAGTAGAAGGGCCAGAATGGGGGAACCGGGACCCCTGCGGGAGGTATCTGCATCGAGGTCTCTACAGCCAGAGATAGCTCTGTTTTCTACCTGTCTCTCCAAGTTTGTGGGACACCAGATGCAGGGGAGCTTGCACAGTGCAGTCTGAACAGTCCGCCTGTAGGAGCAGAGAGAAAAGTGGAGAATGAATGAGGGGCCCGCTGGCAAGCAGCCCACTGTCCCCACTGTACTAGGTAATGGCAGGGCAAGACCAGAACTCAGGAGTTCCAAGGGCCCCACCAGTACTCTCCCTGCTGTCCTAAGTTCTGCAGTTATCTTTTCATACATTCATTGCCACCTGCTATCTATTGTAGTGGATATCTTCCCCATGCCTTTAAAAACACACAATCTTCCCTCCTCAAAACTCAACACACAAAGCCAGATATTGCCTATCGGAAGAAAAAGAGCCCCAAGATCCTTTACATGTCTAACTAACAGGTAATCTTTTAATTAGCAAATTATTAATCTCTAAAACCTTGTTAGCAACTGCAGACAGTTAGAAACAAACACAGAGATCACAATGGATGTCTTAGAAATCTGTGGATGCTATTAGCAAGCAGGACAGGAACTCTCCCAGGTGCCCGCTTGGTGTTAATTCCACTCCTCTTACAAGTTCTACCTTCCAGCGTCTGACTACACAGAAACACACCTCCCTTCCCATCCCAGACATCTGGGGTGAAGACGGCACCTGGGAGCACGTTTGTAATTTCAGTTGTTTGAGCATTGAGGACAGAGCAGACGAAAACCAGCTCCTGACTATGTTTGCACACGAGAAAAGGAGTCTGTGAATATGGAAATCATAACTCTCCCCAGGACCCATCGGTTTCCGAGGCTACGATGTTGTCAGGTGTTTGCTCCTTGGAATCTTCCAGGCAGACCTTTCGCCCTCCATTTGCCGTCTTCTGCTTTCTTGTTCCTTTTCCCTTCAAATAAATAAATAGCGATGAGGGGAGAGCAAACATCCTGCCAAGGGGACCCAGGGCCATTTGGAAACACTTATCTCGGAGGCACATTTTCAATCCCTGAATTAATGGCACCTTTTTTATATGCCACCTCCTTCGGAAAAAAAAAAAATGACAGAGGTTGTAAAAACAGTTTGAGAATCAAAATGAACCAGAAGGAAAGGTGGAAAAAGAAGAAACGGTACCGGTAAATTCTGATTGAGAAGCATGAGAGCTTCTGAGCTGCCCACCAACCTAGGAAAAGAAAAACCACTGGTTGCGGCATTTTTTTTTTTTATGTGTCTAATTGTAGGAAACAGTTCATCAGGAGGAAACCATCTTTGCCCAGTGCTTGGTTCTGTGAAATGTGTCAAAGATTTTTTTGTTTGAAGACACTGAACCGTGTCCCAATAGCGGTTTAAAAAAGAAAATCGAAGCATCTTAAATGTATTTTTTAAAAGATAGGGCATTTGTTATATCTACCATTGGTGAGATCCAAGCACGTAGCCTCTGATCTTTGTTCCATCAAGGTGGTCCTGTAGAATGATGGCCTCTCATTCATCCTGTGGTTTGGCCTTGGCCATGATTAGTCATGGGGCTATAAATACGACCTTTGGCAAACAACTTCAGTCACACCAAATTCAGAGGCCAATATAACTGGGTTTTTGTTACCTTTAAATACACCTGGGATACACAGCTTTATCTCACAGAAACCTCTACCATGACATAGATTAAGTCCAGAAACAATAGTGGGTCCTCCAGGGCTGAGGTTCAGAATTAATCAGAGACCTTTGGGTGAGGACAGTCACACAGCACCTGGCTACTTAATGCTCCTGCTGTCAGTGAGTTCATCTTTCCCCTTTCTGTTGACTTTGAACCCAACTGCTGGTATTTAAATCTCCAGTTTTTCTTCTCTCCGGCTCTGAGTCAAGTCGCCCCCATATCTTTTCCACATACGTAATTTCTGTTGTTAGTGGGCCTTTTTCATTTTCATACCAAGATGTGGAATCGTTTTTCTTCCCCTAATTTTTTTTTTTTTTTTTTAATGTAGGCGCTATGCCGCCTCACAGCTAAATTGTTACATCCTTGCCAGAAGCCAGAGAGGCGCTTCTGGGATTATTTATTTATCGTAACATATGGCTCAGATCTAAAAAGACTGGGCTCCAGGGAGCTGTAGTTCCCACTTTACATAACACTTCCTGGTTTCCAAGAGCTTAGAGCTGGAGACAACTCTTTGGAGATGTACACACGTACACAAAACAATTAGGAAGACTTTGAAGAGAGAAGACGCGTGTTAGTTTAATGAGCTCTCTGAAATTGGCTCCTTAAATACATAACCAATAAACGAGGCAACCCTTTCTCACTCTGCTGCATTTCTCAAAATCTTGGGAGATCTAAAGATGAGCTTGCCAGATCTCTCTCAAAGTAGTAGATTTGTAATGAAAATCCTTTGGCCATATTCAGTAGAGGCGGATGTGAATGGGCTCAATTCATTAGAAACCAAAACTTAACCCAGCTGATGTCATCGCTAAAAATAAAAGACAAGAACAAGTTGTTTGGGCAAGTGCTATGAAGTGAGTGTTTTGACAGATCACTCTTTATTTCTCTTTTCTAGTGCTAATTAATATAGGCAAAGGGATGGTCCAAATTAACCCGCAAATGATATTGTCAATGCAGGGGAGACTCTGATTAGGCCAGAACTTCTCTGACCAATCTGGACCCTTTTTTTTTTTTATTATTATCTTTTTTTTTTTTTTTGGCCGGGGCTGAGTTTGAACCTCCACCTCCAGTATATGGGGCTGGTGCCCTACTCTTTTAAGCCACAGGTGCCGCCCCAATCTGGACCCTTAACAGCTCCTGGATACTCAGTCTTTTGTCTGGATTCTTCCTCTCAGAACTTGACTAACCAATCTGAGCTGATTCAGGGAAGCAAAATGAAGTTTACTCAGGATTTTTCTTCACTCCAGCAGGCCCACGTGGTATTGGTTTACCTCCATGAGGATTTGAACTTGCACATTGATCACATACGCTAAGTGCTTGTTTCAAATCTTTCCAGCTCCTTTGCCAGAGGTGATCGAAGCTCTTTTCTAAAACACACCATCCTGGACACCAGATGTGCTCGACTGTCTAGCCCTTTACGTCCTGTAATCCAGCAACCCCCAAACTTTTTGACACCAGGGACCAGTTTTTTTTTTTTTTTTTTTGAGACAGGAGCCTCAAGCTGTCCCCCATGGGTAGAGTGCCGTGGCATTTCAGCTTACAGCAACCTCCAACTCCTGGGCTCAAGCAAGTCTCCTGTCTCAGCCTCCCAATTAGCTGGGACCACAGGCGCCCACCACAGCGCCTGGCTATTTTTTGGTTGCCGCCGTCATTGTTGTTTGGCGGGCCCGGGCTGGATTCCAACCCGCCACCTTGGGCGTATGTGGCTGGCGCCTTAGCCACTTGAGCCACAGGTGCCGAGCCAGGGACCAGTTTCATGGAAAACAATTTTCCACCAGCTGATGATGGTGGTTTGGAGATGATTCGAGTACATTGTATCTCCACTTCTGATCATCACGCATTAGATTCTCACAAGGAGCACACAACTTAGATCCCTCACAGCTGCAGTTTACAGTAGGGTTATACCCCTCTGAGAATGTGTCACTTACCTGACAGGAGACCAGACTCAGGCAGTAATGCCAGGGGAGCGGCTATAAATACCAATCAAGCTTCCCCTCACCTCCTGCTGTGTAGCCCGGCTCCTAACAGACCATGGACAGGTGCTGGTCTGTAGACGGATGGACTCAAGTGGATACAAGCTGAGAGCACTGAATAGGGAGGTGTGAATAGGAAGGCAGAAAACGAGAAAGTAAGATTCAGAGACAAACCACCTCTTCCCCACATGGTGCCTGGATCCAGCCTTGATGATGTCTTATTACCTCGAAAGGGTATTCAGGCTTGGCGCCATAGCAGAGTGGTTACGGTGCCAGCCACATATACTGAGGCTGGCAGGTTCGAACCCCACCCAGGCCAGCTAAACAACTGCAACAAAAAAATAGCCAGGCATTGTGGCAGGCACCTGTAGTCACAGCTACTTGGGAGGCTGAGGCAAGAGAATCGCTTAAACCCAAGAGTTTGAGGTTGCTGTGAGCTGTGATGCCACAGCACTCTACCGAGGGTGACATAGTGAGATACTGTTTCAAAAAAAAGAAAAAAGGGTGTTCGTGCCTGTTACCCTTTTGTGGGGATTATATAGACACTTGTGTGTGTCTATTCTCTTTTCCAAGCCCTCCAAAGTTGAGGAAGCTATATCTACTTTCCTAAATTATATAGTTCAAGTGACTTGAATTAAGTCTCACCACTTTGATGTGGACAAGTTTCAGTTGTGTTAGGGAGAAACAGGTACTTTTTGTTCCCTATCTTTTCGCTTTGTTGGTTTAATTACTTTGAATATGCAAAGCATGACATGGCAATCAAAGGCAAAACTCTTCAGAAAGGTGCAGTCAGAGCCACCACGTCCCGATGCCCTCTACCCGACTCCATTTCTCCCTCATCCCTCTGTGCCCACCCCAATCCCTATAGTCACCAGATGCACCAATTTCTACTCAATTCTTCCTATATTTGTGCCCAGGTGAGCAGATACGAGTATGTTCTACCTTCTTGCACAGGAATTACCAGACCAGAGATGCAAGAGCTTTTTGCATTGCTCACTTAGCAGTGGTTCACCACGGATGTTCACGCATGGATTTCTCCTTTGAGTCTGAGAATTGACAAGGTCTCCACCTCCTTTCCTCAGGCATTAAAGCATCAGCTGCACTGCTTGGAGAGTATTAGTTTGTCAAACTTTTTTTTTTAATTGTTTTTCTGAGACAGAGTCTTACTATGTTGCTCTCCATAGAGGGCTGTGGCGTCACAGCTCATAGCAACTTCAAACTCTTGAGCTTAGGAGATTCTCTTGCCACAGCCTCCCAAGTAGCTGGGACTACAGGCGCTCACTACAACACCCCGCTATTTTTTTGTTGCAGTTGTTTAGCTGGCTAGGGCTGGATTGGAACATGCCAGCCTCGGTGCATGTAGCTGTAACCACTGTAACCACTGTGCTACGGGCACCAAGCCAAGTTTGTCAAACTTTTAATGATCCCTTAACTGGTACTGCTCTTTGATTTTATAGCTTAGGGTGACCCATTTTCTTTCTTTTGGGAAATACAGACTGCTTTTCTCTGGACATGGAAATCCTGCGGTTTGCCCTAAACTGCAGTTGACATTGACCCCTGAGTTAAACGTTAAGTTCATCCTTACTTGCCCCAGGCATGACATTGCCAGGCTTTGCTTATGAATCTCAACAGCTCTCCGCTAAACTCAGCTTTGGTCAATACTTCGCAGCAAACGCAACTTGGGGATTATGGCCAGTTCTCAGAGGGAAATACTTGGGGATGATTTTCAGGAGCTGGTGTCTAAGGAAGAATAAGGCTGTGCCTCTGTGTCTTGGCCTCTCTGTGCCCTCATGTGGTCATTTCTTTCTGTGACTCTAGAGAGCTGCGATGTAAGCCACAAGGACCCCACTCATAGAAATCATTCCCGGAACTTGGAGTCGGCTCTCGGACAATGGAAGCCTAATGCTGTTGGTCTTGGTAAAGTCTGCTGTGAGTCGTGCGCTGTTTCAAGTACCTGACTGAGCGAGGGGAGCGTGAAGGAGCTCTCTGGGTGTTGCCAGTGGAACAGTTCCATGTGGAGACAAGGGCTGGGGGAGGAGGCAGGGTGGGAGCTGGGCTCCTAGCACAGAGGCGCAAAGGCACACAAGCCACACAGGGCACAGAGCAGAGGGCGCCTTCTCAGCCAGGGCCACCGTCCCCTGCAGCTGCAGTTGGCAGCTTCTCCCCGGCTCTAAATCACACATTGGATGGCAGCCTTCAGCCCACAGGCAGGTCTGGCCTCCGCCAGCTGCTGTGCCCTGGCTTTTCCCTCCAACAGTCCCCTTTGTTTCAAGGCCCCAGGTCATTGGAGGAAGCACTGGAATGAAGAAATCTAAGGCTGATGTTAAATGGGGGAGGTGGCCACACTTGTCCTTTTTGTAGAAGAACCATTTTGAATGACACCTGCTCCTAAGTGCCCCTGTAAGTGGGCTTTTCAATAGGGCCATTGTCACCTTCTAGGGGTCAGGCTCTGTGCTGTCTGGAATGTCCCCTCTGAGTTACTCTAAGTTAAGGGGACAGAAAGGACCTAGGAGAGAGACACTTACTATTGGCGGAGCGATGTTGAGAGCATCACACAAGCCCCGAGCATGGCCAGAGCTTGGCTCTGTTTGGTTTCTGTGTGTCTGTAAATAGACCCCACTCAGCTTAGCAAACAGAAACTGGCATCACATCCGGGTTCTTTGTCTAGTTTTCATTCACAAACCCTTGTGGTCTGAGCACCAGAAAAGGAATTCGTGAATATCAGCCGCCTATTGTTCACAGACTCCTGGGGTTGTGTGAACCCAACTCTTCAGTCTGGTGTCTGATGGAAATATTGGAAAGCCATGAACACTATAATAATCTCTTCGTTTACCTGACTTCTCTGTTCCAAAACACTTAAAGTCCTGGTATTTAAAATATTAGTTTACTTTCTTATGACATGTCTCTGCTGTATGGATAAGTCTAGAAATCTAACGTCTGTGTCTGTAGAGAAAATCAAAGTCTGGATAAGTGAGTTCATAGGTGAAGTATAAATCCTAGCCTAGAATCTGAGCCATATGCCTTCCGTTCTGGCCATGTGTTTGTCCAAATTTACAAATAATTACTGGGCACCTATCAGCAACTCAGCCGTCCTTGCAAGTTCAGCTTAAGTCCTACCCTGCCGTGAAAGTTAGTGGGCTTCTTCTCCCCTCAGTCACCGTTGGATTATTCTTCACCTTCGAGGTCGGCATCATTTTTTTCTTATTGTAAGTATATTCTTTTTCACTAAGTTGACTATAAGCTACTCGAGAGTTGTGGCCACATCCTAGACCACTTTATCTCTCTGTTCTTAGCCCCCATACTGTACTTAGTAGATGATCAATAAAGGTATTGATGGTATTTATGATGATACATAAATGTCTATTTTTGAACAGTTTAGTTTTATTTTTATTACACCCTTGAAGCACATTTATTACTAAAAGAAAATTTCTTTTCTTTTCTTTTTTATTTTATTTTATTTTTTTATTAAATGGTAACTATGTACATTAATGCACTTCTGGGATACAGTGTGGGGTTTTCACATGCAATCTGAAATACTTCCATCAAACTCTTCAATACAGCCTTCATGTCATTTTCTCAGTTATTGCTTTAAAACGTTCACGTTCTACTCTTAGAAAGATTCACTTGTACCCTGTAAGATAAACCTCAGAAGTGATCCCTCCAATCACCCTCCCTCCACCCATTCCCCCCTCCCTTCTCCCTCCTCCTCCCCATATTCTTAGGCTATTTGGTTATAGCTTTCATATAAAGGTATAAATTAGTCTCATAATAGGGGTGTGTACATTGGATACTTTTTCCTCCATTCTTGTGATACTTTGCTCAGAAGAACATTCTCCATGTGAACATGAAGGATGTAAAGTCTCCATCCTTCTTAATGGCTGCATAGTATTCCATGGTGTACATA
>CAUYTI010162504.1:0-27115 GCA_963575145.1 Galago senegalensis | reverse complement strand
AAACCCAGTCCCAGTCAAGAACTGCAAAAAAAAAAAAAAAAAAAAAGGCAGTCTCAAAAGGTTACAATTCCATTTATGTAATATTCTTGAAAAACAGAAAACCATAGTGATAGAGAAGAGACTAATGGCTGCCAGAAGCTGGGGGAGGGGGGCAGGAGAACAGCAGGAAAGAAGTTTTAGGGAGATAAAGGAACTTTTTGTACCCCAATTACGGATGATGCTTGTTACACAAAATATGTTAAACATGAATATGTTAAAATTCATGGCTGAACGCTCAAAGAAAAACGGGTCCATTTTACTGTATTTAAAAAATAATATAGTCTGGGTGCGGTGGCTAACACCTATAATCCTAGTGCTCTGGGAGGCTGAGGGATGTTGGAGACCAACCTGAGCAAGAGCAAGACCCCATCTCTACAAATAGAAAAACTAGCTAGGTGTCATGGCAGGCACCTGTATTCCCAGCTACTAGTGAGGCTGAGGCAAGAGGATCCCTTGAACCCAGAAGTTTGAGGTTGCTGTCAGCTATGATGCCACAGCACTCAACCCCAGGGTGACTGAGTGAAACTCGGTCTCAAAACAATAATAATAACATAAAATACTCTAAAAAGTATTGGCATTATTGTGACTAGAAAAGCAGATTCTAATATTTATGTGGCAACTATACAAAGCAAACTAGCCAGGAAATTTTTTGAAAATCAGAGATATATTGTTAAGTGAAGAAATCAAGGTACAGAATAGTGTGGGTAGCATGCTACCATTTGTAGCACAAAGGTGAAAAAATATATACGTATGTGTACATTTGTATACACAGAGTTTCTCCAGAAGAAAACACAAGAAACTGGCAACAGCGGTTTCCTGACCAGAGAGAAGGATATTTTCACAGTATATCTTTTACTTATTGCATTCTGAATTTTAAGCCAAGTGCATGTATTACATGTTTATAAGTAACAAGGAACAAAATCAAGAAGTAGTCTTAAACTCCTGGAAGTGAGGTTGTTATAGTTTGAATGTTTCTCCCCTTCAAATCTCATGTTGAAATTTGTTCCCCAGTGTTGGAGGTAGGAAGTGTGTGGGTCATGGAGACTGAGCCCTCATGAATGGCGTGGTGTGCTTTTGAGGTAATGAGTGAGTTCTCAGCAATGAGTGAGTTCTCACTCTGTTTGTTCACTGGAGAGCTGGTTGTTTAAGAGAGCCTGGCACTCCCTCCTCTCACTCTGGCTCCCTCTCTTGCCATGTGACAGGCCGGCTCTTCCTTCACCTTCTGCCTTGGTTGGAAGCTTCCTGAAGCACTCACCAGAAGCAGATGCTTACACCAAGCTTCTTCTGCAGCCTGCAGAACCGTGAACCAAATAAACCTCTATTTCCTTGAAAGTTACCCTTTATAGAACACAAAATGGACTAAGACAGAAGTTTAAAGAGAGTTGTAGAGATGGGTAACTGAAGCCACAGAACTGATGATATCAGACAGGAAGAACACACGGGCAAGAAGAGAAGTGGAACTCCTGAGGGGATAGGGTAGGCAAAGGAGGACAGCCTGGGGGTGATGCTGAGAAGTCCCAGCAGGGGAGAAGAAAAAAGGGGGAATGTCAGAGACTGGGGTGTCTAGAGGATCTACAGGTCACACCAGCCAGGCCAGTGATTGTGAGGATAGAAAAGAGATTTGGCATTCAGGGTATCAATGATGCCATTGTCAAGATCAAGATCTGTACAGTGGATGCACAGAGGAGCAAGACATCAGAGGTGAAGAACTGTGAAGGGGAGGTGAGAGAGCCCTTGTAGAAAGGAGAGCTGAAGCCACAGAACTGCTTCAAGAAGCTTAGATGGAGAGATGGCAGAAGATAAGGAGAGACCATGAGAGGGAAGATTGTTTTCATTGCTGTCAATATGGGTGGTTCATTGTTTCTAAAATATAGGTTGCAGGAGCATGTTTACATTTGGGGAGGGCATTAAAGTTCCTGGAGAGATGAGGGGGTGAAGAAGTGGGCTTCTTAGTTGGCGCAGCAGAGACCTTCAAAAGCCCAGATGGAAGAATTGGTCATGGAAAGAGGAGAAACAGATCTTTTTCTAAAACCGAGGAAACACTACCAAAGGTGGTGCCATTATGGAAATTTGAAAAAGAAGAAGGGGGAAGTGGAGGGAGTCCATGCCTGGAAGCATCTGTTTTCTCTGTAAAGGAAGGAAGGGCCTCTGAGCAGGCTGAAGTACAAAGGAGCAGGGCTTAAGAAAGAAAAATTGTGAAAGGGAGGAATTTGGTTCCAGAACCAACTTGGACACAAGCAAAAAAGATGATCAAGCAATTGAAACAAAGCAATGGGAAAAAGCAACATGAACAGTTCACTCATTCATTCATTAATTCTCTCTCTCTGTGTCTCAATCAATAAATGTTGGGGAACAGGGGTGTGGTGGGAAGCCACCAAGACGTTCTGCAAGATTTCCACCTCCTGGCAGTGACACCTTTGTATAATCTCCTCCTCTTGAGTGTGAGCTTGACTTTTTGACTCACTTTAAAAGAGCAGAATATGGCAGAATCAATGAGATATTACTTCTGAAATTAGATTATAGAAACTATGACTGGTGCCTTGGGTGCCCACTTTCTCTTGCTCTCCTGCTGTCCTGTTCACTTGCTCTAAGGGGAGCCAGAAGCTATTTTGTGAGCTACCCTAAGGACAGATGTGTCAAGCGACTGATGGAGGCCTCGAGCAACCGCCAGTGAGGAACTGAGGCCTCAGGCCAACAACCATATAAGTGAGCTTAGAAGTAGATCTTCCCCCAGCCAGGCCTTCAGATGAAAGCAATTTGATTGAACAATTTGACTTTAATCTCATAAGACACATTCAGGCAAAGGCACTCAGCAAAGCCATCCCCAGATTCCTGACTTACAGAAACTCTGAGGTAAGGAATACTTGTTGTTTTAAGCTGCTAAAGTTCAGAGATAATTTTTTAAGCAACAATAGATAAAGGGCATGTAGCAGCAAACAAGTTAGATAATATCCCTGCTGTCATGGAACCTATGTTACCAAAGAAAAGACAGATAAATAACAGGTAAAATATGAACATGTAGATATGAAGAGGGTAAAGCAGGGCCATGTGATGGGGAGTGGTGGCCAGAATGACTAAAGGGCCACACAGGAAAAGCCTCTTGGAAGAGGTGACACATGAACCAAGATGCCATCAATGGATTGTTGGCTGAGATCTGGGCAAGAGCACAGAGGACCAAAGGAATAGTAAGTACAAAGGCCCTGAGCCAGGACCAGCTGGGTAAGCTTCCCGGAGAAGAAAGGCAGCCAGAGTGGCCGCAGCACAGTGACTGTGGCAGATGGGAGGGGAGGGTTCGGAGAGGTGAGCGGGGCTGAAAAGGCAGCCAGACCAGCAAAGGCTGTGGTTGGGAGATTCAGGCACTTGCTCTAAGGTCAATGACGATGACATCTGTGAATTCAGGGTCCCCGAGCCCCTTCTCCCACAAAGGTGAGTGGCCATACCAGGACTTTTCTTAAGTGCCAGCCCCTCGCACCCCCCGCCAGCCTCTCTCTCTCACAGCCCAGTTCCCCCACCTCTGCACCTAGACCTCTAAGTTATCCTCCAGACTATGAGCAGTCCCCAGCCCAGGCCTACCCCATCTTCTGTCTCATGTTGCCCATCTGTACCCTCGGCCAAAGGCCACCTACCTTTGAGGACCTCTGGGAACCTCTGGGGCTCCTGCAGTAGGTTGGAGCCAAAAAGGAAGCAGAAGCCTTTCACGTATGTGTTTTCCTTGCAAGTCTGGTGCACGGTGGGGCCACAGGCCTGAGGGACAGGGTGCCGGTGAAAAAAGGGCTTCTCCGCTCCCTGTCCTTTCCCCAGCATCTCCACTCTCCACTAGTCTGCCCAATCCCTGCCCCCATCCCAAGACCTTTCTGTGACCAGGGCTACTCACCAGCAGCTGGAGGGGGTTGGTGGCGGCTGCCAGGGACAGACCTAGGGACATGTTCACAGCCTCCGGAGGGACTAAGGGGACAAATATGTACATAGTCACCCTCAGGAGGATGAGAGGGACTGTGTCTGAGCTGGGCAGGACCCACCTCAACCTGGGAGACACAGAGGACTGACAGGTCAAGGGGCACTGAGGAAGGAACATGACAGGCTCCCCGAGGGTGTCCAGGCAGACTGTACAGAGTAGAGGCCGCAGAGCCAGACTCCTGTGAACCCCACCACAGATCCCCAGAACATGAGATGCCTGGGAAGACTAGGTGTGCTCACAGGTGGATTCCAGCCCCGGGTCCCAGGCAGGAGCAGTGACTCACCCTGCAGGCGGATGCGCTCGCACGTGCCTATGCCATAGTCACACTGGTAGAGGCCACCAGTTTGGTCAGGAGCCTTTATCTCCTGAGGGGCTCCAACCACCACCCTGGAGGGAGAGATGGACTTGAGAAAACCCTAACGTCTGGGAGGAAACTCTAACATGACCATGGCAGTTCTACTACCCAGCGGAGAGTGGGGACCCTCACAGGGATTCCTGAATTCCTGTAAACAGGACAAAAAGATAAGCAAATTTTAAAAATAAGAACATTTTAAATCTCACAATGGGAAGGGTCTTTTTTTCTTTTTCTGAGACAGAGTCTTACTATTTCACCTGAAGTAGAGTGCCGTGATGTCACAGCTCACAGCAACCTCAAACGCTTGGACTTAAGCGATTCCCTTGCCTCAGCCTCCCAAGTAGCTAGGACTACAGGTGTCCGCCATAACTCCCAGCTATTTTTTGATGTTGTTGTAGTTGTCATTGTTATTTGGCAGGCCTGGGCCTAGTTCGAACCTGCCCTAACCTCTGAGCTACAGGTGCCAAGCTGTGAGAAGGGTCTTTATAAGCTCAATACAAAAGCTAGAAATCATTTAGAAATAGATTTTTAAAAAGAGAGAGAGAGAGGAACAGATTGATTCAACCACACAGGTATTTTATTTTTTTTATTTTTTATTTTTTGAGACAGAGCCTAAAGTTGTTGCCTTGGGTAGAGTGCTATGACATCACAGCTCACAGCAACCTCCAACTCCTGGGCTTAAGTAAGTCTCTTGCCTCAGCCTCCCAAGTAGCTGGGACTACAGGTGCCTGCCACAACTCCCAGCTATTTTTCTTTTGGTTGTAGTTGTCGTTGTTATTTGGCAGGCCCAGGCTGGATTCAAACCCACCAGCTCTAGTGTATGTGGCTAGAGCCTTAGCCTCAATTGAGCTACAGGCGCTGAGCCCACACAGTCATTTAAAATAAATTTCTGTATGTGATAAACTACAGCATAAGCAAAGTCAATAAATAAATGATAAACTAGGTGGAGGAAGATTAGAAACTCATATGGATCAACTCTACTCTATAGAGAGTATCTGGAAAAAATCTATTAAAATTATAAGCTCGGCACCCGTAGCACAGTGGTTACAGCACCAGCCACATACACCCAGGCTGGTGGGTTCAAACCCAGCCCAGACCATCTAAACAACAATAACAACTGCAACAGAAAAACAGCCAGGTGTTGTGGCAGGCACCTGTAGTCCCAACTAGGTGGGAGGCTGAGGCAAGAGAATCACTTGAGCCCAAGAGTTTGAGGTTGCTGTGAGCTGTGCCGCCACGGCACTCTACCCAGGGTGACATAGGGTGACTCTGTCTCAAAAAATATATATATATGCTTGTTTTTCCTTTAATCTAGCAATCCCAGTTCTAGGAATTTACTTTCAAACACACTTGCACGTAGGAAAAATGACAGCATTGTTCATATAGCAAAAGCTTGAAAGTAATCTAAGCATTCATTAAGAAGGTATTTAGTGTACTATAAAACTATATTATGATATCTCCAAGTAATAGAATCTGACGCAAGCATAAAACAGAATGAATAAGCTCTTTATGTACTTATCTGGTCAATTCACCATGCTTAAGGAGGAGAAAAGGCAAAGGGCAGCATACAGTGAGATCCGCACACTTTCTGCAAAGGTAATATTATCTCTGCAAATGTTATTTCTGTAGAGATAAATGCTTCAGCTTTGTGGACTTCCATCCCTGCCACAGTTGCTCAATTCTGCCGTTACATCTTGAAAGTGGCCACAAGCAATAAGTGACAGGTGGTCAGGGTTGTGTTTAATAAAATGTATCTTCAAAAATAGGTGGCAGCTGGCTCCGCACCTATAGGTCAACTGGCTAAGGCGCCAGCCACGTACACCTAAGGTGGCGGGTTTGAATCCCCAGCCCGGACCCACCAAACAACAATGAGGGCTGCAACCAAAAAATAGCCGGGGCTTGGCGCCTATAGCTCAACCTGCTAAGGCGCCAGCCACGTACACCTAAGGTGGCGGGTTCAAATCCCCAGCCCGGACCCGCCAAACGACAATGACGGCTGCAACCAAAAAATAGCCAGGCGTTGTGGCGGGCGCCTGTGGTCCCAGCTACTTGGGAGGCGGAGGCAAGAGACTCACTTGAGCCCAGGAGTTGGAGGTTGCTGTGAGCTCTAATGCCATGGCACTCTACCCAGGGGGACAGCTTGAGGCTCTGCCTCAAAAAAAAAAAAAAAATTTAAAAAAAAATAAAAAATAAAAGCACCATATCTGAATTTGGTTTTAGTTTTTATTTCTCTTATGAATGAAGTTGAATGTATTTTTACCCTTACAAGTGTGTTTTTATACTTGAGTCCTTTATTGTGAACTATTTGTTCATGTCTTTGTTATTTTTTGTCTTTTTTCTTTCAACTTTTAGAGTTCTTATATATCAGAAAGATTATCTATAATATATTAAAAACATATTCTTCCATTTTTTTGTCTTTTGATTTTGTTCGTGATTTTTTTTTCTGTGTAAAAGTTTTTCTAGGCTCGGCACCAGTGGCTCAAGCAGCTAAGGCGCCAGCCACATGCACCTGAGCTGCTGGGTTCGAATCTAGCCCAGGCCTGCCAGAAATGATGATGGCTGCAACCAAAAAATAGCAGGGCATTGTGGTGGGCAGCTGTAGTCCCAGCTACTTGGGAGGCTGAGGCAAGAGAATCAATTGCTTAAGCCTAGGAGTTGGAGGTTGCTGTGAGCTGTGATGTTACAGCACTCTACCCAGAGTGACAGCTTGAGGCTCTGTCTCAAAAATAAATAAAATAAAAGTTTTTCTATATATAGATTTTATCAGTCTTATATATGTATCTTTAGTCATATTTTGAAAGCCTTTGGTTGCACATGGGTCATGAAGGAATTCTCTCATGCTTTTTTCTAAAACTTTATGTTTCTTCTTTTTATATTTGAATTTTTTTTTTTTTTTTTTTTTTTTTTTTTGCAGTTTTTGGCTGGGGCTGGGTTTGAACCCTCCTCCTCTGCTATATGGGGCCAGTGCCCTACTCCTTTGAGCCATAGGCGCCACCCAACATTTGAATTTTTTTAATAATGCAAGTTTATTGAGAGGTATGAATCAAGTTTATCTTTTTCCAAACACCCACCTAGTTGTTCTTAATACAGGTTGAGTATCCCTAATTCAAAAGTTAAAATCTGAAACACTCCAAAGTCTGAAACTTTTTGAATGCCAGTATAATACTCAAAGGAAATGCTCATTGGAGCATTTCCGGTATAGGATTAAGGATGCTCAGTTGTAACTATTATGCAAATATTCCAAATCCAAAAAAATCTGAATTTGAAATCCACACAAGTCCACAACACTGCTAGTCCCAAACATTTTAGATAAGGGTTACTCAATTTGTATCATTTCTCTGAAAAGCTTGTCTTTTTCCCAGGTGTGAAAAGCCATCTTTATCATATACAGAATTTTTGTATATATTAGAGTCTATTTCTGGATTTTCTATTCTATTTTGCTGGTCTGTTCATATACCATAGCATACTACTTTTTATTCTGTTTTGCTGGTCTGTTCATATACCATAGCATACTACTTTTTATTCTATTTTGCTGGTCTGTTCATATACCATAGCACACTGCTTTTAATTATAGAGGCTTTCGGTATGTTTTAATACCTGGTAGAGCTAGCCCTCGTTTTTTTTCCTTTTAGAATTTTTCATAGCTATATAATTGAACATCTATTTTCTTTTTTCTTTTTTTTTTTTTTTTTTTTTAGACAGGGCCTCAAGCTATCCCCCTGGGTAGAGTGCCATGGCATCACACTCACAGCAACCTCCAACTCCTGGGCTCAAGCGAGTCTCCTGCCTCAGCCTCCCAAGTAGCTGGGTCTACAGGTGCCTGCCACAACGCCTGGCCATTTTTTGGTTACAGCCATCATTGTTGTTTGGCGGGTCCGGGCTGGGGATTCGAACCCGCCACCTTAGGTGTATGTGGCAGGCGCCTTAGCTGCTTGAGCCACAGGTGCCAAGCTGAACATCTATTTTCCTATGTGAATTTAAAAATTACCTTTTTAGTTCTAGAGAAAAAAACTTAGCGTTTTGACTTGGGTCATACTAAGTGTATTTATTCACATATGTATGTATATGTATATACACAAATACATATTTATGTACTTATCTTCATGGATGTCTTTCCATTTATTTAGGTCTGTTTTAATCTGCCAATATTATAAGACTCTAATTCTTATTCCACAATTTGATTTCTCTCTTAATTATACTGGCTAATATCTATAATACAGTGTTAAATAATAATGGAGATAATATGTTATCCCCATTTTATAGAAGAGAATATGGAAGCTTAGAGAAATTCTATAGCTTAAGATCACAAGCTAGTCAATGGCAGAGCCATACTTGAATTTCAGATCTTTTTGACTCCCAAAACCTTCATTCTTTACATTCTTTCCTTATTGTACCTCCTGAGTCTCTGAACATTTGTTTAAAGGAGACTTTTTTTATCATTCCTAGCCACTCTCCAGTGAGTCGGAGAGATCCTCTGTGTTTATTGTTTTGATCTAGCAGTTGAGCCAGCAAGCACACCTCTTTCCTTTTTTTTTTCTTTTTTTTTTTTAGATAGAGTCTCACTATTTTGCCCTTAGTAGAATGCTGTGGCATCACAGCTCACAGCAACCTCAAACTCTAGGGTTTAGGCGATTCTCTTGCCTCAGCCTCCCAAGTAGCTGGGACTACAGGTGCCCGCCACAACGCCTGGCTATTTTTTTGTTGCAGTTGTCATTCTTGTTTAGCAGGCCTGGGCTGGATTCGAACCCGCCAGCTTCAGTGTATGTGACTGGGGCCCCAGCTGCTAAGCTATGGGTTCCAAGCCACATGCCTCTTTTCTTATTCCCTCTTTTTCTACAGTTTGGGGAGAACTTGCCCCAGGCTTAACCTAAATATCTTTCATCTTTTTCAATGTATTTATTTGTGAGAATGAGAGGATTTGATGCATTTCCTTATTTGTTTGACAGGAGCTCAATTTAGAAATGGAAGACCAGCAGGAGAACCTAAATACTCTTGAGCACATGGTCACTGAACTGAGCTCTTGTGGGTTTGCACTAGACCTGTCCCAGCATCAGGACAGGGTGCAGAACCTCAGAAAGGACTTCAAAGATCTACAGAAGACAGTTAAAGAAAGGTGAGTTTTCACTTGTGTTTGATTAGTGTTGGGAAACTATTTTTTCCTTGTTGTGCAGTAAAATGATCTTTTCTTTTTTCTTCCTTTATCAGAAAAGATGGCATCCAAAACTGCTACCGAGTCATAGGAAAGTGGATAGTGTCGCTTTTATATAAAGAATCTACTTAATACTTAGTGGGTGTTTTTATTACTAACCAGCAGAAATTGGGACTGAGGTCCCTGTCATCTGGATGAAATAGAACAAATTTTGGGCAGCAAGTAGAATTATAACAGAATTTGAAATAAAGAGAAAAATTGGAGAAGATGGCCCAGACACAACTCAGTGCTGTATTGGCACTCCCTCTCCTTGTTTTGACCACATTTAAGTTGCTGTTAGAGTGTCTGTATTCTCATCTCAGGCTGATTCTAGCTCACTGTTGAAAAGCCATTATTCCTCATTATAAAGCCTTACATGTGAGTTAGAGCATGGACCAGACCTCTTATCTTCATTTAGCCATAAATATACTCTTGGTTTGACAGATGACTGCCTTAGTGACCAGAAGAGAGCAGTCGCTGAAACCAACATTGTTACCAACGGGTTAAAATTTAGTGGGGGGCTTGGGATCAAAAGTCCGAAAGGTTTTGCTTTGCCTTCTGAATGCTGAGTGCCTTTTAGCTGTATGAGGAATCAAGATCTCTGGATTGACATCTGACTGATAGAGGTGGCCATTTCTAAAATGTTATCCTTGATTTATTTCATTCATTGGCATGCTTAACCTAGGCCAATCCCCTGACTTCTCTGAGGCTCTCTTTCACCAGCTTCCTTGCTAAAGGAATCAGCATTTGGGTTGGACCTTGAAAGAGCCAAATACCTAAAATGTAGCAGAGCTGGAATTGAGATCCAAAGCCTGCATTCCTTCCATTGTATCATGGTACTTAAATAGCAGGCTCCTTTTAGTTTTTCTCACTTTCACTTTAGTTCAGAGGAAGATTAAAGACTTCTTGCCCCAGAAATGTCCAAACAAGGGCAATAGATTCCTGGGTTTGATGTTCTTCTACATTATATATGGTTCTTCAGCCAAACCTGCTAAGGAAAAGATTATGGGAAGGAAAGGCCCTGTTAGCAAACTGATGCCTAGAGTCTCAGAATGAACCTAGTTGTAGTTCAAGTTGACTTTACGAAACTTCATCTGGCAAGTAACAAAACTTCTTTGTTGACAGAGAGGAAGATGCATCATCTTGCCAGGAACAGTTGGATGAATTCCGGAAGCTGATTAGGACCTTCCAGAAATGGCTGAAAGAAATCGAAGGCAGTATTCCACCCACAGAGACTTTCATGAGTGCTAAAGAGCTAGAAAAGCAGATTGAACACCTCAAGGTAGGTGAATAAAAGGGGCTTCAGGAATTAGGCTACACTGGGATTTGTAATCTTTTATGTACTGATATCCAGCTATAGTGGGAATGGTATGAGAAAGCCAAGTTAACTCTCTGCAGTAGGATAGAAATTCCTCCATTCTCTTCATGTGGTTCCCATTGGCCATTGCCCTGCACTGAGCACTACAAAATTTCCTATTTACAACCCAAATCTAAACAAATCATCTGAAAATAAAATTAATAAAATTTCAATGGTTTCATGGATCCCTCGACTGCTGTGGTGGGTCATAAAAAAGACATTTGTCAAAATCTAATTCTTTAGATTCTCTAATTGTATATTTGAGAATTAGACAAATATATATGAGTAAGTAGCCAGAAAATATGGTTAGGAAATTGAAGGTGAAGTAGTACTCTAGCTACTAAAGAAAAAGAATCAGGACTCGGTGCCTGTAGCTCAAATGGCTAAGGTGCCAGCCACATACACCAGAGCTGGTGGGTTTGAATCCAGCCCGAGCCTGCCAAACAACAATGACAACTACAACCAAAAAATAACCAGGCATTGTGGCAGGCATCTGTAGTCCCAGCCTCTTGGGAGTTTGAGGCAAGAGAATCGCTTAAGCCCAGGAGTTAGAGGTTGCTGTGAGCTATGATGTCACAGCACTCTACCCAGGACAATAGCTTGAGGCTCTATCTCAAAGAAAAAAAGAAAGAAAGAAAAAGAATCACATGGTTGGTAGGTACCTTCAAGTATGGGACCAACTTTCCTCCCAACCCCCTGCAGAATGCCTTCTGGAATCCCTGGATTTATGGTTATCCAGCCTCTTCTCATACCTCTAACATATCTCATCTTCTTGTTGAAATAGCCAAATCTGCCTCTAACTATCATGGATTCAGCCTCATTTTCTCAGTAAAGCACACTTTATTGTGAGCAGATGAAAGAGTTTGATTGCATTCATAGAGTAGCACCAGGAACATTTGCTGTTGGAAATTCCCTAGGACAGAGGTTCCCCAACTTTCTCATTTCACAGTGCCCTTAGTATTTCACGAAATTTTTCATGGTACCTCACAGCCAAGGAAAAAACCCTAAACCTCTAATAGTTACACTTGCTAAGCAATTAGGTCCAAACAACTGAGTAGTAGTTGTTCATATGGTATCCAATAGATGTCACTGTGTTTTCCTTAAAAAATTAAAATATCCTGTGAGTCAAAGTATAGTTTGGGTACCGTTACCCTTTGGAATCAAGGGTGATTAATAAAAGGATCAGTGACCACAGGTCAGTTGAATTTAGGCATTATTAGCTTGCTAGATGTTAATGGCTCTCTCTTTCTCTGCTGCTACTCTACAGGTTAAAGTCAAAAGCAAACCAGATCGTCAGGGATACTCAGTGTAGAAGAAAGGATTGAGGCCAGGCGCAGTGGCTCATACCTGTAATCCTAGCACTATGGAAGTTCGAGGCGGGTAGATTGCTTGAGCTCAAGAGTTTGAAGCCTGCCTGAGCAAGAGCAAAACCAAGTCTCTAAAAAATAGCCAGGTGTCATGGCAGGCACATGTAGTCCCAGCTACCCAGGAGGCTGAGACAAGAGAATCCCTTAAGCTCAAGAGTTTGAGATTGCTGTGAGCTATGACACTACGGCACTCTACTGAGGTCAACAAAGTGAGACTTTTGTCTCAAAAAATATAAAAAGAGGGCAGTGCCTGTGGCTCAAAGGAGTGGGGCATGAGCCCCATATGCCAGAGGTGGTGGGTTCAAACCCAGCCCTGGCCAAATAAAACTGCAAAAAAAAATAAATAAATAAAAAGAAGGGATTAGGCTCGGCGCCTATAGCTCAACCGGCTAAGGCGTCAGCCACGTACACCTAAGGTGGCGGGTTCAAATCCCCAGCCCGGACCCGCCAAATGATGACGGCTGCAACCAAAAAATAGCCAGGCATTGTGGCGGGCACCTGTGGTCCCAGCTACTTGGGAGGCTGAGGCAAGAGACTCGCTCGAGCCCAGGAGTTGGAGGTTGCTGTGAGCTGTATTGCCACGGCGCTCTACCCAGGGTGACAGCTTAAGGCTCTGTCACAAAAAAAAAAAAAAAAAAAAAAGAAGGGATTAGAGGCTAGGATGGTGTCCTTTTTCTAAAAAGAATAAAATCCGGCAGTGACTTTGGCTCATTGAGTAGGGTGCAGGCCACATACACTGAGGCTGGTGGGTTCAAACCTGGCCTGGGCCAGCTAAACAACAATGACACCTGCAACCAAAAAAAAAAAAAAAATAGCTGGGCATTGTGGCAGGTGCCTGTAGTCTCAGCTACTTGGGAGGCTAAGGCAAGAGAATTGCTTAAGCCCAAGAGTTTGAGGTCATTGTGAGCTATGATGCCACGGCACTCTACCCAGGGCTACAGCTTGAGACTCGGTCTCAAAAAAAAAAAAAAAAAAGAATAAAATCCTACTGCTATGGCAGGCAATCACATCTTAGCATCACCTGGTACTTTAGTCTTAGAATAGATGCCATTATTTTCTAATGACTTTCTACAATATTTGGAGTTCTGATTTTAAACCCAACATAAAGTTTCCTTAATACATGCAAAATGTAGCTGTGATTCTATATATTTCTCTGCATCTCAATATCAGGCTCATTTACCTACCAGTCACCATTTTGTCTTTTTTTTTTTTTTTTTTAATTTTTTGGGGCAGTCTTGCTCTGTTGCCCAGGCTAGAGTTCAGTGGCCTGATCATAGCTCATTGCAGCTTCAAACACCTGGGATCAAGTAATCCTTCTGCCTCAGCCTTCTGAGTAGCTAGTACTACAGGCATGTGCCACCACACCTGATTAATATTTCTTGCTTTTTTTTTTTTTAAGTGCCAAAGTCTCGCTTTGTTGCCCGGGCTGGTCTTGAACTCCTGGCCTTAAGCAGGCCTTGGCCTTCCAAAGTACTGGGATTATAGGAATGAGCAACTGTGCTCAGCCTCCTCTTTATACTTTACATGCATGTAGCTCTCATCTGTCCACCTGGCAAACTTTTGTCTTAACCTCAAAGCTTTCCTCCCTCTAGGCAGACCTAGATGTATTTCCTTTTGCCCTCTCAGACTGTCCATATTTCTGTAACAGAATTGATCACATTATGTAATTGATAATTTGATCACCTGGTTTTAGGAACTATTTCATAATCCTATTTTATATCCCCAGTGTTTGGCATGGTGCCTATCCTGTAGTAAATGCTCAATAAATATTTGATGAATGAATAAATGAATCAGAAGGTTCTGGCAATTTAGGATATTGGTCTCCCTTGCTTTGGCTGGTTAAGCCAGGATCATCAAATGGCTAAATATACAAGGATAGTCTCTTAATGCTTTCAAAAATTATAGGGAATTTGTGTAAAATGGATGTCCTTACTTATGATGAGAAGACCCCAGATGTTACATTACCCATTTTGCTCTTTAAACAGAGTCTCCTAGATGACTGGACAAATAAGGGAACTCTAGTGGAAGAAATCAATTGCAAAGGCACTTCTTTAGAAAATCTCATCATGGAGATCACAGCACCTGATTCCCAAGCCAAGACTGGTGAGTACAGGCTCTTCAAAATGTACTGAACATTGTTCTTTGCTTTTGGCCTTTGGATGTCCTTTTATGTAATTAAAGTTAGAATCAAGGTTGGGTATAAAAACAAAAAACAAGGGGGCACCCATAGCTCAATGGTTAGGGTGCTGGCCACATGCACTGGGACTGGTGGGTTCAAACCTGGCCTGGTCCTGCTAAACAGCAACAACAACAAAATACCTGGGCATTTTAGCAGGCTTCTGTAGTCACAGCTACTCGAGAGGCTGAGGCAAGAGAATCACTTGAGCCCAAGAGTTTGAGGTTGCTATGAGCTATGACGACATACACTCTACAGAAGGCGACAAAGTGAGACTCTGTCTCAATAAAAAAAGTAGGGTCCACAAAGCAGTCTTCCCTCTCAACCTGTTTTCCCCTTTTTGTATAGCATTGCTCCATTTTAAGAAATTCCTTCCCATCATGGGAAAAGTAAAGAAACTAATTGGGTCGCTTAGAATTGTCAAATAAACATAGGAGAATTAAAAATAAAATAGGATTTTCATCTTAAATTTCTCAGGCTGGACGCAGTGGTTCATGCCTATAATTCCAGCACTCTGGGAGACCAAGGCAGGTAGATTGCTTGAGCTCAGGAGTTGCAGAGCAGCAACCCCATTTCTAAAAAGAGCTGGGCATTGTCACAGGCACATGTCCCAGCTACTTGAGAGGCTGACCAAGAGGATCACTTGAGCCTAAGAATTTGAGGTTACTGTGAGCTTTGATGCCATGATGCTCTACCAAGGGCAACAAAGTGAAACTATGTCTCAAAAAAAAAAAAAAGGAAAATTTTCTCTCAAACATGTGAATAGATTGGGCATATATCACCTTTAAAATTGGACAAGCCTGTGTGGGTATGAGTATGTCATCCAGGGAAGCTTGGTGTTTAGGCGTCAGGATCAACACTAGGGACTGGCACACTTCTTTGAAGGGGTTACAATGATTGTACCTAGATTTATGAATAATCTCTGGATATAAATTAAATCTTTCAGGCAAAATTCAGTATGAGTCTACAGGGACTTGTTGGTTGTTAATGGGATCTCACAGGTTTTATTATGAGGCTGTGATAGTGCATTCCTAATGTAAAAAAATTTTAACTTTTTTCTCCTTCTATGAATATATACTTTCCTGTATTATTCTAAAATCATTTTTGTTTTGTTTTTTTGAGATAGAGTCCCACTCTATTGCCCTGGGTAGAGTGCTGTGGCATCATCATAGCTCACAGCAACCTCAAATTTCTGGGCTCAGGCATTCCTCCTGCCTCAGCCTCCCTAGTAGCTGGGACTACGGGTGCCTGCAATGTTGCCTGGCTCTTTTTTCTATTTTTAGGAGACACAGGGTTTCACTCTTAACTCAAGTGTGTCTTAAACTTTTGCATTCAAGCAATCTACCTAGCCTCCCAGGGTGCTAGGATTATAGGCGTGAGCCATCAGGCCTCACCGATATTCTAAAGTTTAAAGATTTTGGGGGACCAATCCAGAAGTGACATTTCAAGAAATTGATGATTCTTATATTCCTAATAAACCATTAATAAGTTCAGTGACTTATTCATGTGTGACTAGATTAGGAGACGTGAGCAAACCTTTCGTTTCCTTTCTTTCCTTTTTTTTGAGACAGGGCCTTGCTCTGTTGGCAAGGCTAGAGTGTGGTAGTGTCCTCTTGGGCTCTCACAATCCTATCTCAGTCTCCTGAGTAACTGAAACTATAGGCATGTGCCACCATATTTGGCTCATTTTTTAATTTTTTAATTTAATTGCTGGGGTTTTTTTGTTTGTTTTGTTTGTTTTTTATAGATACTTTATTGCCTTCAGTAGAGTGCTGTAGTGTCACATAGCTCACAGCAACCTGGGCTTAGGTGATTTTCTTGCCTCAGCCTCCCAAGTAGCTGGGACTACAGGCACCTGCCACAACACCCGGCTATTTTTTGTTGCAGTTTGACTGAGGCTGGGTTTGAACCCACCACCCTTGGTATGTGGGTCCGGCACCCTACTCACTGAGTCACAGGTGCTGCCCTCATTTTTTTATTTTTTGTAGAGACAAGGTCTCACTATATTGTTTAGGCTGGTCTCAAACTTCTGGGCTCAAATGATTCTCCTGCCTTGGCCTCTTAAAGTGCTAGGATTATAGACCTGAGCCACTGTGTCTGGCCTTTTCAAACTTTTTGAAGGACTAGGATATATTTTTAAAATATCAAATCTCTTATCTCAATCTATATGAAACAAATAAAACTATTTCATTGGCATAAATTTACATAAATTGTTTATAGCATTGATCTGTTAAGAAATTTATCAGCATGGGTTCAGCACCTGTAGCTCAGCGGCTAGGGTGCCAGCCACATACAGTGGAGCTGGTGGGTTCAAATCCAGCCTGGGCCTGCCAAACAACAGTGACAACTACAACCAAAAATAGCCAGGCGTTGTGGCAGGCACCTGTAGTCCTAGCTACTCGGGAGGCTGAGACAAGAGAATCACCTAAGCCCAAGAGTTGGAGGTTGCTATGAGCTATGATGCGATGGCACTCTATCAAGGGTGACACAATGAGACTCTGTCTCAAAAAAAAAAAAAAGTTCTCTTTGACAAAATTAAACTAGAAACTTGAAAGTGATATAACAAATTATTATCTCAAGGTTAAACCAGTAAGAATGTTTAATGAGGTCTCTTAAACACAGAAAACACCTAAAATTGACAATTGAGGACAAAAGCTATCTGTAGGCTGACATTGTCAAGACTTAAAACATAAAGAATTCTGTTACCACGCAATTCTGCTTTGATGAGAACTTGCTCTGTCTAGATGTACTTCAGCCTTTTTTGTCATGTTATTTAACATATTAATATGTAATACAGATGTTTTTCTTATGGCATATACATGAACTGACATGGATAGATTTGAATATTATAAAGTGCTAGTGAAGAGCTGTCATCTTTCCGGTCACGGACACTCAAAAATAAGTTTAAATATATACTTAGGGATCACATGAGCTGCTTTATTCTCTCGCAAAAAGTGGCATAAATATTGGTTGTATCTAGTGGGTTAAAATGTAGCATTCACCATAATTGAACCATGCATGTTTTATTGACAGTTCTAGGTAGTTAAAAATTTATCTGAAAATTAAATTAAAACCAAACATTAACAGAATCCCTAAAGCACTGCCTTAGGGTGCTTTGAAAACCAGTTTGAATGTTACTGTCCTGATGCTATCAAAGTTCTCTTCCAACCCTGAAGAACAGCTCCTTACATATGCGTAGCTCTTTTTGTTTCATGAAGTGCTTTCACATACATTGTCTCATGATCTGTCTCTAATAAGGCCCCAAGAATTGGCAGGATAGAGGTAAAACTACCTTTATATCCTGAAGAAGAAACTGTGTCCATAGATTAAGGCTCACATACTGAGTTAGTGACAGCCTTGTTTAGGACCTTCTCCTAAATATAATCCTCGTCCATTTTTGTTTTTTCCATCACTACACTGCAATGGGATGTAATTTTTCTATTTGATCCATTTTAAATTGAAAGTACAATGTAATTAACATGAAATTTTATAATCACTATCCTAAAAAAACTATTCTTTAATGTAACTTTGCATCTGACTTTTTGTAAGTGAAATCGAGAGAATTTTATTCCATCCTTCTAACACATTGACTGCCATACTAAAAAAAATTGTTTCCTTGGGGCCACAGTGGGGTTATTTTGGGTTTTGGGGGGTTTTTTTGCAGTTTTTGGCTGGGGCTGGGTTTGAATCCACAACCTCCGGCATATGGGGTTGGTGCCCTAGTCCTTTGAGCCACAGGCGCTGCCCAAGGGGCCATGGTGTTTTATTAGGTTAGTATAGGTCAAGAATCATGTGAGTTATATGTGCTTTACAAGGCCTTGGGCTCAAAACTATCATAAGTTAACTACGCAACTTACATGTTAGTTAATATGTTCAAGTATCAGTACATTGTGAGCATTTTTCAGATTTCACATGTTTTTTGACTAAGTTGGGAAACTCCTCTGTAGTATAAGGAATCAACTTGAGGAGAAGATAGTTGAAATTTTGGTGATTAGAAACAGAACCAAAGGCCCAAAGCTGAATTTCTAAGAATAATGTTTATGAGGCAGATTTATTGGCACTTAGAATTTCTGTTTTCCCTTGGGGAACAGGGAGCCGTAGAGGTCATGAAAGGAAAGACAAGGACTCTTCCTTTAGAAACTATATAAGAAGGGCTTGTTTAAACATTTTTATTAAAAGAAGGCTGCTTTTTATGTCCTTGTTCATTTTTTATGTGGAAAGACATTGATATAAAAAGTAGACCTGGCTTTTTAAATTCTCATTTCAAAATGTAGTAGTACCATTCTAAAGACTTAATTAATTTTACCTGTATTCCCTTCATAAAATTAGGGCAGCATCCAAAGAATTCAAATTGGAGATTTAAGAAAGGAATTGAGCTTCCTCTACAAAACATTAAGAATCAGTCCTGACTTGACACTTGTAACACAGTGGTTACAGTGCCAGCCACAAACATGCAGTGGTGCTGGTGGGTGCCTGTAGTCCCAGGTACTTGGGAGGCTGAGGCAAGAAAATTGCTTAAGCCCAAGAGTTTGAGGTTGCTATGAGTTGGGACACCACTGTACTCTACCCAGGGCAACATAGTGAGACTCTGTCTCAAAAAAAGGAAAAAGAATCTTTCCTGCTAAGAAGCTAAAACACCTTGAGTGACACTTTGTTGCCTGGCAGCTAAAATGATTTGTCTTTTTCCATAGTATGTTGTCTTGTGCTGTGTTAACTTCCTGATAACCAAGCTTAAAGTGAGTGCCAAAGAACAAATTCAGTCCTATATGTATTCCTAACACGTTGGTCTTGCCCTGTTTGTCTCTCTGTCCTTCTGCTCAGGTTCCATACTGCCCTCTGTAGGAAGCTCTGTAGGCAGTGTAAACGGATACCACACCTGCAAAGGTGAGAATGCCATTTCAACAGTGTCTCTTTGTTGGGTGTGTTAGGACAGTGCTCACATTTGCATCTGTGTATGTTTCAATATGTGTGTAAGAACTGCTGCCAGATTGAGTGTAAGGATAAAGATCTGGGGAGAAACAACTGTACATTTGCTGGCTTTAGGCTAAACATGTTGGGAGTCCCTGAAACTAAAGATACTGAGAAAATAAACTAGATCACTAGATTAGGGCAATAAAGAAGGACTTTGAAGAATATGTATGTTAACCTTTGAGTTATAAAGAAGCTGTGTGGTAAAGAAAATCTAGTATAGTCCTCAAACTTTCGGCTGGGTGACTTCTCTGTAGTTTGGAGAAGAGGGAGCTAAAAAATGCTCCAAATTTATTAAACCCCAGACTGTGCTCCCCTCACTTGTTCCCATGTTTATTGAGCATCTTAAGGCATATGTGTGAGGATGTAATGGCAAAACCAGAAAGCAGATTAATGAGAGTTCTTTTGCTTCATGTATATAAACAAGAACTTTTATGTGGTTTATCAGGAAGATAATCTCCAGTTCACAAGAAGGGGTAGGAGATGTGCCTAATCCTGACAAGTAATTTAGGAATGAGGAATCAAGGGCAAGGCATGGAGAGCTGTTCCCAGTCTGATTTCTGTTTCTATAATACTAGATCTGACGGAGATCCAGTGCAACTTGTCAGATGTAAACTTGAAGTATGAGAAGCTGGGGGGAGTACTTCAAGAGCGCCAGGAAAGCCTTCAGTCTGTCTTCAGCAGAATGGAGGAGGTTCAGAGGGAGGCAAGCTCAATGCTGCAGTGGCTGGAATCAAAAGAGGAAGTCCTAAAATCCATGGATGCCTCATCATCTCCCACCAAGACAGAAACCGTGAAAGCCCAAGCTGAATCTAATAAGGTACTGGTACTTAGCTGCATCCCAACCCAGAAGAGACTGCTGAGAGTGAGCCAGGAGCAGCTGTCGAGGCTGATGATTAATATGCCTTACCTCTCCTTGAGAATTTTCTTACCTATGAAATTAGAAATTGCTATAAATGTGGCTTGGTGCCCATAGCACTGTGGTTATGACGCCAGCCATATACATTCGAACCCAGGCCCAGCCTACTAAACAACAATGATAACCGCAACAAAAAAATAGCCGGACATTGTGGCAGGCACCTGTAGTTCCAGCTACTTGGGAGGTGAGGCAAAAGAATCACTTAAGCCCAAGAGTTTGAGGTTGCTATGAGCTGTGATGCTACCCCACTCTACTGAGGGCGACATAGTGAGACTCTGTCTCAAAAAGTGAAAAAAAAGAAGAAAGAAATTGCTATAAATGAGATTCAGAAACAAAACTAGATACACTTACAGAAAAAGAACAGCCCTCTCCAGGAGGATCATTTCACTGAGAGTGGAATCTCAGTTATGCTATAAGCAAAGCCAAACCATTCTCAACAAAACATCTTCTCAGCTTGGAGGGATCTAAATAACTCTGATTACAGGGGTTTTTTGTTTTGTTTTGTTTTGTTTTGTTCTTATGGAGAGGGAGTCTCATTTTGTTGCTCTCAGTAGAGTGCCATAGCATCATAGTTCACAGCAACCTCCGACTCTTGGGCTCAAGCGAATCTCATGGCTTAGCCTCCCAAATAGCCGGGACTACAGGCACCCTCCACAACACCCAGCTATTTTTAGAGACAATGTCTCACTTTGGCTCAGGCTAGTCTTGAACCTGTGAGCTCAGACAATCTACCCCCCTCAGTCTCCCAGAGTGCTGGGATTATAGGCATGAGCCACCATGCTCAGCTACAGTTTATTCTTAAATTGACATGTGGAACTAGGAAAAATGTCAGAAGATATAAGACCATAGAAAATCCTGTAAGAAATAGTCATCAGAATTTTCAGTATTCCCATTGAGCATGATGAAAACAACAACATCACTGTCGTTGTCATCATCATCATCATATCTTGGCACTTAAAGTTTATAGGAATTAATAATTCCTTCTTATTGGGTTCTACTGATGTGTTATACATAAGAAACTCAGATCTTGCCACTTAGATTTTTCATTTAAAGTAAAAATTAAAGCAGAAAAGTTACATTTCTTAAAATCACAAAACAGGACATGGATAAAATCAGAGTAAAGCCCATAATTACCAACTAGTTTTTCAGTCATTTCTACCATATACACAGTTTGTTTCCTGTTCTTTCTCCTAGGCCTTCCTGGCTGAATTGGAACAGAATTCTCCAAAAATTCAAGAAGTAAAGGAAGCTCTGGCCGGATTACTGGTGACATATCCCAACTCACAAGAAGCAGAAAATTGGAAGAAAATGCAGGAAGAGCTCAGTAAGTTGTCACAGGAGTGTTGCAGCTTCACTAAATTGTTTGTCTTCAAAACAAATAGAGAATTTCAGCACATCCTATAAAGCAAGAATTATTTTTACTTAATTTTCATAAATAAGGGAAAGGCCTAGATACAGCCAGAGAGTGATCCTGGTTAGAGAAAATAATTAGAGAGTATACTCAGAGCCAGAAGTTTGCCTTTCTTTAACAAGCCAAACTGACAATCTCCTATGTTTTAAAACTAAAGAGAGCGTTGTTAATAAAAGTGAAAAATGGGAAATAATCTCCAGTGATAGTGATTTATATTACTTAATATCTTATATCTTTTGGCTTCATTTAAGGGTTTTTTGCTGATCAAACTTTAAAAGTATTGATTCAATATAGGGATTAAATAAACTGTGTGTTCATAATCACTGTAAAAAACGTAGATGATTACTTACTACCATGAAAATATGTATTGGCAGGGAAAATGTCCATAATATAGTAAATTTAAAAACAGACCATAAAATAATATATACATGGATATGTGGTGTATTTTACACATACAGCATATCTGTGTAGTTCTATGCAGTTTTATCATATGTGCAGTTTTTCATGTAATTGCTACTGCAGTCAAGATGCAGAGCTATCTATGTTACTCTAGTTAAAAGGTTACTTTTAGTTTAAAAAAAATTTCAATAATGCTCCTGAGGTTATTTCCTGTAGTATATTTGGAACATAATTTAGGGGCCAGGCCAGTTGTTGATGAGAGCAAAGGAATACATGTTCTCACTTCCTCTCTACAGATTCCCGATGGGAAAGGGCCACCGAGGTGACTGTAGCTCGACAAAGGCAGCTAGAAGAGTCCGCAAGCCATCTGGCCTGCTTCCAAGCTGCAGAATCCCAGCTCCGGCCCTGGCTGATGGAGAAAGAACTAATGATGGGAGTGCTGGGACCCCTGTCTATTGACCCCAACATGTTGACTGCTCAAAAGCAACAGGTCCAGGTGAGCAGAATAGCTTAATGCTTTAGCTGGGGTGTCCAACCTTTTTTTGTCTCTGGTGCACATTGGAAGGGTAAAAGTTGTGTTGGGCCACACATTAAATACGCAATCAGTAATGAAAGCTGATTAGCCAAAACAAGGTCAAGGCATACTTTTGGTGATATCTGAAATCACAGATAAGCAAAAATGTTCTCATAAAATCAGCATGCAGCCCATGGGCTGGCCCCTGCAAATTTAGGGCAAAGAAATTAGAATCACATGAATCTGTATTTGAATGTTGCTTCAGATAAGTAGATTTTCTGTGGCCTTGGACAAGTCATTTAACCTTTCAGGATCTTGGTTTCCTCAGTTTGAGATGTTTTAAGATGTTTATCACAGTGCCTATTTAATAGTAAATAATCCATTATTTATATCATCACCAGCAGGAGTAAGATGAGTAGATGTGAGAATGGGGAACTTCTTCTGATTAAACTGCAGAGTCATATTTTACTTTTAATCCCCACTCATAGTGATTCATATTACTAAATATAATATTTTATATCTACTGGCTTTACTTAAGGATGTTCTACTGATCAAACCTCAAAAAAAATTGGCTTACCATTGTGGCGAGTGCCTGTAGTCCCAGCTACTTGGGAGGCTGTGGCAAGAGAATCACCCAAGAGTTGGAGGTTGCTATGATCTGTGACACCACAGCGCTCTACCGAGGGCGACTTAATAAAAAAAAAAAAAAAAAAAACTGACGGCTGGGCTTGGTGGCTCACGCCTGTTGTCCCAGAGCTACAGGAGCCTGAGCTCAGCCGAGTTCGAGCAGAAGACCAGCATGAGGCAGATTGAGCCAGAGTGAGAACCTGTCTCTACAACAAGAAAAAAAAAAAGAACAGCTGGACCTTGTGATCCCAGCTGCATGGGGGGCAAGAGAATCACTACAGGAGGAAGAAGTAAAAAAAAATTTAAAAGAAAATTGACTTAAGCGCCCAACATTATAGAAATTTTAGTTGGTCAATATTATGTCATTTCTAATGAAATCCTGCCTAGAACTTTCCTACATCCTCCCACAAACCTGTTCCACATCATCTTACCTTCCAAGTTCTATTAAGTTCAGACCTCAGAGTAATTTTTGAAGGAATACCTTTCTTTCAGCCCCTATATCCAAATAATTATTGAGTCCTATTTAGTTTACCTACAGATATTTCTCTAATCCAGTGGTTTTCAAACTTTTTATTCTCAAACTCCTTTTGTATTAAAAATTATTGAGATTCCAAAGAGCTTGTGTTTACCTATTGATATGTATTGATATTTGCTATATTAAAACACTGAGGAAGGCTAGGCACATTGGCTCACCTATAATCCTAGCAGTCTGGGAGGCCAAGGCAGGTAGATGTTTGAGCTCAGGAGTTTGAGACCAGCCAGAGCAGAGTGAGACCCTGTCTCTACTAAAAATAGAAAAACTAGCTTGGCATCAAAGCTGGTGTCTGTAGTCCTAGCTACGTGGGAGGCTGAGGCAAGAGGATAGATTGACCCCAGAAATTTGAGGTTGCTGAGCGCTATGCTGCCATGGCACTCTATCCAGGACTACAGAGTGAGAGTCTGTCTCAAAAAAATGTATAAATAAAACAACAACAAAAAAAAACAGGAATTTATATATGTATTAAAATAACACTGATAAAACTATCACTTTAACCTGAGTAACATATTTTTATCAAAGAATAACATTTTCTAAACATATAAAGTTTAGTAATGTGTGGCATGGTTTTGTATCTTTGTAAATCTCTCTAATGTCTGGCATAAGAGAATATTCTTACATCTGCTTCTGCATATCTGTTGCAATAGCAAATGCCACATGGCCTCTGGAAAACTTCATTGACTGTTTATGAGAGAACAAGAATTTCAAAAGGCAAATAACATTGTAGTATTATTATGAAAATAGTTTGATCTCTGTATCTTTGCTGACCCTGGTTGCCCTTCACCAGCCTTCTCTAGTCTACTTAGAGAACTCAAACTCATTCTTTTTTGTCACTTGGGGGGGGGGCGGCTTTTTCTCATTTCTCTCTTCTACCTTTTATCATTTCTCAATAGAATTAATCACCCTATTCCAAGCTGTCACAGTTCCATCTTTAATGTTTAACCTTTTTTGGTTTTATTCCATAGCATTAGAGTTCATTGTTTTTACCTCATTATTTCTTGAGGTTGCGTCTTATTTATTTCTGTGCAGTATAAATGCTGAGTACTTCACATAAATTACATTATTTGATTCTTAAAACGGCCAAGATAAGTAGTTTACTATTCTCATTTTATAGATGAAGAAACTGAGGTTTGGAGAACTTTTTGAAACTCACCTAAAGTCCTGTATCTAATTGGTGATGGCTCCAGGAGTTGAATGCAGGCAGTCTCCCTCTACTTGTCTGTAATCCTAAGATTACATGAGAGCAGCAGGGAGTAGAAAGAAATAAAAAGTCACTCTTTATGTAATTGTTCTGTATTATAATATATAGATTATATGTGCTGTTGGAATTCTGAAAAAGAAACTAAGAACAACAGACATTGAGAATTGAAGTGACAATCCCAGCCAGGAATTCCGAGGCCTGGCAAAAGGCCAGCGTAGAGAACAAGCATCAGGTTCCCAGCCTAAGCTGACTGTAGTAACTGATGTTGAAACAGAATATGGCAAATAGGGTAAGAAATAAAATAGACACAGTCAAATTGTTAAGTGTTACTTCCTAGTCCTTGGAGTTTTTCTTTTTTCTTTTTTTTTTTTTCTCTTTTTTTAAAAGAGGTTGGCGCTATTGGGCACAGCACAAAGTCAGTTTTTGTTTTAACACTGCTTTTAGATTTGTTTCTTTCTATCTAAACATCTTTGTGTCATTTCTGTTTCAGTTTATGCTGAAGGAATTTGAAACACGCAGGCAACAGCATGAGCAATTGAATGAGGCAGCTCAGGGCATCCTAACAGGCCCTGGAGATGTCTCTTCATCTACCAGCCAAGTACAGAAAGAACTCCAGAGCATCAATCAGAAGTGGGTTGAGCTAACTGACAAACTCAATTCCCGTTCCAACCAAATTGACCAAGCTATTATCAAAAGCACACAGTACCAGGAATTGCTCCAGGACTTATCAGAGAAGGTAAAAACAGTTGGACAGCGGCTGAGTGGCCAGTCGGCCATCAGCACCCAACCCGAAGCTGTAAAGCAGCAATTAGAAGAGACCAGTGAGATTAGATCTGACTTAGAGCAATTAGACCATGAGGTCAAGGAGGCCCAGACACTGTGCGATGAACTCTCTGTGCTCATTGGTGAGCAGTATCTCAAGGATGAGCTGAAGAAGCGTTTGGAGACAGTTGCCTTGCCTCTCCAAGGTTTAGAAGATCTCGCAGGTGAGTTGGGATGGGGAACACACTTATGCTGTTGTTAGTGGCACATAGAAAGAAGGGGTGGATTATTAGTAGTTCTAAGAATGTAGGATGACTGTTAAGTAATTTTGGGACAGAGAAGAATGTTAACCTGTCCCTTCTTCCAGCTATAATGAGAACAAATTGAATACTACTAATATGTGAAGCTTTACATAGCATAGTCCTAGAGATAAAAGCTCTAATATAGATTTAACTAGCAAGTAGAGATTCATCCCTGTAGATGTACTAATAGGTGAAGTTGAATACATACTTTCACTGACATTCACTTAATGTTGTCTACATACACATAATGCAAATTTAGAACATATTCTGGACTTCTTATGATGACCTTGTACAAGAAAACTTTTATTGTTAATTCATTGCCTCTTTTTCTGTAAATGTTTATGACTTTTACTTTTTTTTTTTTTTTTTTGGAGACAGAGTCTCACTATGTCTCCCTCGGTAGAGTGCCATGCAGTGGCATCACAGCTCACAGCAACCTCAAACTCTTGGGCTTAAGCGATTCTCTTGCCTCAGCCTCCTAAGTAGCTGGGACTACAGGCCACCACAATGACCGGCTATTTTTTATTGCAGTAGTTACTGTTGTTTTAACTGCCCTGGGCTGGGTTTGAACCCGCCACCTTCAGTATATGTGGCTGGTGCCATAACTACTGTGCTGCAGGTACCGAGCCTATGACTTTTACTTTTTATCTGCATAAAAGTTTACTTCTGTTACTCAGATCAACTTACAGGGCTGACATAAGGTTTAAATAAGATACAGTGGCTCGGCACCTATAGCTCAACCGGCTAAGGCGCCAGCCACGTACACCTAGGTGGCAGGTTCGAATCCCCAGCCCAGACCTGCCAAACAACAATGACGGCTGCAACCAAAAAAAAATAGCTGGGCGTTGTGGCGGGTGCCTGTAGTCCCAGATACTTGGGAGGTGGAGGCAAGTGACTCGCTTGAGCCCAGGAGTTGGAGGTTGCTGTGAGCTGTAATGCCATGGCACTCCACCCAGGGGGACAGCTTGAGGCTCTATCTCAAAAAAATAAATAAATAAATAAATAAGATACAGTATGTGAAAGAGCCTAGTTATATG
>CAUYTI010162502.1:0-21844 GCA_963575145.1 Galago senegalensis | reverse complement strand
CTGAATAGGACTTTTCTTTCTGATGACTCTTGGCTCTTCTGTTCTGTGACTTTAGACACCTAGAAACCTTATGCTAAAAAGATGACTCTAAGCTTTCATTTTATAGATGTAGTTAATTTGAGTATCTTTTTTTTTTTTTTTTGGAGGGACAGAGTCTCATTTTCTCACCCTTGGTAGAATGCCGTGGCGGCATGCAGCTCACAACAACCTCCAACTCCTGGGCTTAGGGATTCTCTTTGCCTCAGCTTCCCGAGTAGCTGGGACTACAGGTGCCCACCACAATGCCCAGCTACTTTTTTGTTGCAGTTTGGCCGAGGCCAGGTTTGAACCCGCCACCCTTGGTATATGGGGCCAGCACCCTACCTACTGAGCCACAGGCGCAGCCCTGAGTATCTGTTCTGAAGAACTCTGCTAGTAGCCAGCAACTCTTTTTCTGGTATCTCTTTGCTATCATCTACATTGTTACTGCAACGATTGGAGAATTTGGAGAAGCGAGGGCATAAGGAGAAATTGAGTTACTATAATTTAATTTACTTTGAAAATTCTGTAAACTATAAAATGATATATATTTAGTAAATATTTACTGAGCACCTACTGTGTGCCAGATACTTTTCTAAACAGGTAAATATACCCTCTTTTATGGAGCTTATATTCTAGTGGGGACCTTAGATAACAAAATATGTGTTATGTCAGATGGTATTAAGGAAAAAGAGAAAAAGTAGAGAAGCGAGAGCCCAGGGAACAGGGAGAAGGTTGCAGTTGCAACTGGAGGTAGCCATGGAAGGCTTCCTGGAGAGGATGATGTTTGAGCCAAGACCGGAAGGAAGTGAGGAGTAATCCATGTGCCTCTCTGGGGGAAGAGTGTGCAAGGAGAGGGAACACTCTTGCAAAAAGTCTGAGGCATGTTGGAGGACAGCAGAGAGAGGCTGATTTGGCTGTGGTGGAGTGACCAAAGTAAAAGTACTAGAAATAAAGCCAGAGAAGTTAGTGTGGTGGGAGATTAGATTGTATAAGGCCTTGCGGTTTTCTCTGAGTGAGAAGGGGAAGTCTCCATTAGAATAAAGAAAGGATATAACCTGACTTACCTTTTAAAATGGTCCCTGTGGTGGCTGAATAGAGAAGACTTTGCTGTGGGGGAGGGATTGGGCAGGGGCAGCAGAAGCAGAGATACGAGTTCAGGGACTGTTACCACAATCCAGGCCAGAGATAATGTAACTTGGACAAAAGTAGAATTGGTGGAGGTGCTGAGAGGTCATTGATTTCAGGATAAGTCGAGCATAGAGGTGGAAAGGATGCCAAAGTTTTGTCCTGAGCAAGTAGGAAGATAGGATAGATACATGCTGAGATAAGGTTTATGAGAAGAGTGCGTTTGATGGAGAGAAGGTTAGGAGTTGTTTAGAAGAAATAAAATTAGACATTCACGTTTTTAAAGAAAAAAATTATTCGATGATATTTGTTGAAAGAATGGCAAGAGAGACTGTATAGGACCATTGTGATGGGTATAGGGTCCACTGCATCAGGGTACAGTACAGGAGAGAGATTGGGCTCAACTCCAAGTACAGCATGGGCAAGTGGAAATTTATAGCCAAGGAGCAGGGTGGGGGTCAGTGGCTGGGAAATGATTAAGAGGAAACATCAGGCCATCTTGGTGGCTCATGCCTGTAATCTTTATACTATGGAAGACTGAGGCCAGTGGATCTCTTAAGCTCAAGGGTTCAAGACCACTCTGAGCAAAAAAGCAAGACCCCATCTCTGCTAACACTAGAAAAACTAGCCAGGTATGGTGGCAGCTGACACCTATAGTTTCAGCTACTCAGGAGGCTGAGGGTGTGGATGTCGAGAATAAATGAATTGAGCCCTAAGCTGGAGGGGCATAAATGGAGCTTACTAGCATAAGACCGTTTACTTTAGCTCCATGATATTGCTCTGAAATAATCTGGATACATCGTATTATATAAGGATCTGAAGATTGGAAGAAAGTTCTAGATTAGGTCTACAAGAATATTTGGAATTCATTAACGTATAGGTGGCACACGAAACCTTAGAAGTGGATGAGATTATCAAAGGAGAGTGTAAAGAGAGAGAAGTGACGAGGAGGAGAGAATCCAGAGGCTTACCAACATGACTGGCAAAGGAGAATCCAGCCAAGGAGTCTGAGGAGGAGTGGTCAGAGGAGTGGGAGGGAAACTAAAAAAAGATTTATATGTGTGTATATGTATTAGTATAGAAACATGGGTATGTATACTAATCATCTTACAAGTTAAAGGAGAAGAGAGCTTTTAAAAAAGGAATGGTCTGGCCGGGCACAGTGCCTCACACCTGTAATCCTAGCACTCTGGGAGACTGAGGTTGGTGTATTGCCTGAGCTCACAGGTTCAAGACCAGCCTGAGCCAGAGTGAGACCTCATCTTAAAAAAAAAAAAGCTGGGTGTTGTGGCAGGCTCCTGTATTCCCAGCTACTTGGGAGGCTGAGGCAAGAGAATTGCTAGAGCCCAAGAGTCTGAGGTTGCTATGAGCTGTGACACCATTGGACTCTATCGAGGGTGACAAAGTGAGACTCTGTCTCAAAAAAAAAAAAAATGGCCTTATATGTTCCTCATGAAGAGAAATCACGTAAAAGAAGTACTGAACTGTGGCTCCGCGCCTATGGCTCAACCAGCTAAGGCGCCAGCCACATACACCTAAGGTGACAGGTTCGAATCCCCAGCCCAGACCTGCCAAACAACAATGACAACTGCAACCAAAAAATAGCCGGGCATTGGGGCGGGCACCTGTGGTCCCAGCTACTTGGGAGGCGGAGGCAAGAGACTCGCTTGAGCCCAGGAGTTGGAGGTTGCTGTGAGCTGTAATGCCACGGCACTCTACCCAGGGGGACAGCTTGAGGCTCCGTCTCAAAAAAAAAAGAAGTACTGAACTGTATCCACTGGGTTGGATTTTGGCTGTTGGAAGGTTATTACTGATCTTGGGCTGAGTAGTTTTGGTAGAGTAGTGTGAATGCAAGTCAGACAGCCATGTGCAGAGAGGGGAGATCACCTGAGAAGACCACTGCCAGGACAGGCTGCTCTGGAGTCATCTTGAAAGAGGAGGGTCAAAAGAATTTTTTTTTCTTTTAAGATATAGGCAATGGGCAGTGCCTGTGGCTCAGTGAGTAGGGCGCCAGCCCCATATACTGAGGGTGGCGGGTTCAAACCTGGCCCCGGCCAAACTGCAACAAAAAATAGCCAGGTGTTGTGGCGGGTGCCTGTGGTCCCAACTACTCGGCAGGCTGAGGCAAGAGAATTGCCCAGGAGTTGGAGGTTGCTGTGAGCTGTGATGTCATGGCACTCTACCAAGGGCAATACAGTGAGACTCTGTCTCTATTAAAAAAAAGTAAAATATAAATATATAAATAAAATAAAATATGGGCAGTGAAGAAACCAATGGAAACGAGAGTTTAAAAACTAAGAGGGAAGCTGGAAGTTGAACCAGCGCCTCCTAGTAATGTTTAGTTAGTAATTGTGTTGTCATCAAAAGGATGAAAGTAGGAGGAAGATGTATTTTAAATCAAGTAAGACCAATTTCATAATGACTAAAATTTGTCCAAAACTAGAATGGGCAGGAAGTGTTTATTGAAGAGATAGAATTCCTAATTTGAATGATATACTGGAAAATTCACGTCTAATGTGTGGACTAACTCTAGGATTTTATTTTATTTTTTCTACCTTTAAGACTTTTTTTGGAATGGAGTAACCATGTCCCACTTCCAAGATTATTGTTGGGATGAGTTTGCTATTTAGGAATTTATTCTTATGCTTATCTATCTCTTTTTAAATCTTAACTGTGTCTGTACATTAGAAATATTTTCTGGTTAAGACCATTTAAATTTTTTGCTGTAGTGGTGTTTGATTCTTAGCTGAATTCAGTCTTTGGCAGTGTCTGCTTAATTAGCCTACATGAAACCAAATCTATACGCTCTTTTTTAGTATTGTGAACTTTTAAGAAGAAATAATAGTATATTAATTTTTTTCCTTTCTCTTTTCTCTTTAAAATTGATCTGATCAAGGCTGGGCATGGTGTCTCACGCTTTGTAATCCCAGCACTTCAGGAGACCAAAGAGGGAGGATCACTTGAGGCCAGGAGTTCAAGACCAGCCTCAGCAATAGTGAGACTCCCATCTCTACAGAAAAATAAAAAATTAACCAGGCGTTGTGGCGGGTGCCCGTAATCCCAGCTACTTGGGAGGCTGAGACGGGAGGATGGCTTGAGTCCAGGAGTTTGAGTTTGCATGAGCTATGATGACACCAGTGTACTCCAGTCTGGGCAACAGAGTCAGACCCTGTCTCAAGAAAACCAAAAAAACAAAACAACAATAACAAAAAAATAAAATTGATCTGATCAAAATATGATTTGCTATAATTCTTATTAGTTCTATAATTCCCTTGTTTTAGTTTCTTAGAAGAAGATTATGACACTGAGTTTGGATGAGTGTGAAATTATAACAGTGGTTAGAATTATTTACTCCTTTATCATAGTAACGTGGCTTTTTTGAAAGGGCAACAAAACCTTTATTAGTCCATAAAATGGATTCATTAATATAGCTTTTGGATATTCATTCATTGAAGTACAAAATTCAGTGTATCCTGGCCAGTGACACAAGGTTTTATAGGTGTAACTTGGAGGACAGCTGCTTATATCCATCAGCTTGCATCAGCCTCGTAACCTACTTTTTATATTTGCTTGTCTAATATAAAAAGGTCCACTTTGTTGGACCTTGACTGCATCATTAGTTAGAGTTTGTTAAAGATTAAAGGTCTTTGTCATTTTTTTTTTTTTTTTTTTTTTTTGAGGCAGAGCCTCAAGCCATCCCCCTGGGTAGAGTGCCGTGGCATTACAGCTCACAGCAACCTCCTACTCCTGGGCTCTAGCGAGTCTCTTGCCTCCGCCTCCCAAGTAGCTGGGACCACAGGCGCCCGCCACAACGCCCGGCCATTTTTTGGTTGCAGCCGTCATTGTTGTTTGGCGAGTCCGGGCTGGGGATTCGAACCCGCCACCTTAGGTGTACGTGGCTGGCGCCTCAGCTGGTTGAGCTATAGGCGCCGAGCCTGTTTATTTACTTTCATTGACCACTGGTCTAATGCACTTAGGATGTATTTCTATAATTTGGAGATACACACACAAATACAAAATTTCCACACATTTGAGCTTTTCTTTCTCTTTCTACAGTTCTTTTTTTTTTTTTGAGACAGAGCCTCAAGCTGTCACCTTGGGTAGAGTGCCCCGTGGCATCACAGCTCACAGCAACCTCCAACTCCTGGGCTCAAGCGAGTTTCTTGCCTCAGCCTCCCAAATAGCTGGGACTACAGGCACCTGCCACAACACCCCACTATTTTTTGGTTGCAACTGTCATTGTTGTTTGGCGGGCCCAGGTTGAATTCAAACCTGCCAGCTCAGGTGTATGTGGCTGGCGCCTTAGGTGCTTGAGCCACAGGTGCCGAGCCGTTTCTTCTTTTTTAAAATAGTACTCAAGTGCAATAGTGAGAAGATGGACAGAGTAGAAGAGGATCTATAACTGACGTGAACAATCAATTAAAATAATTCACTACCTTTGGATCAACCTCTTCATTTTCTTCAATATGTATTTTGTACATGTATTTAAATTTTTTTTTTTTCTGGGGCTGGGTTTGAACCCACCACCTCCGGCATATGGGGCAGGTGCCCTATCCTTTTGAGCCATAGGTGCAGCCTAAATTTTTTAAATTTTAATTTAAAAATTAAACTTATTATAAACTGTCTCAAACTCCTGGCCTCACGCAATCCTCCTGCTTCAGCCTCCCAAAGTGCTGGGATTATAGCAATTACCCCCTGTTCCTGGCTCATGGTTAACTCTAACACCAAACCTGTAAAAGATGTAAGTACAATAACAGAAATCCCTAGCTGAGCACAGTGGCCTGTAATCCCAGCACTCCGGAGGCCAAGGTGGGTGAATTGATTGTTGGAGACCAGCCTGAGCAAGAGTGAGACTCCATCTCTAAAAATAGCCAGGTGTTGTGGCAGGTGCCTATAGTCCCAGCTACTTGGGAGGCTGAGGCAAGAGAATCCCTTGACCCCAAGAGTTCAAGGTTGCTGTGAGCTATGATGCCACAGCATTCTACCAAGGGCAACAAAGTGAGACTGTCTCAAAAAACAAAAACTAAAATTCCTTCCCACCTCTATGCCTCCAGAGATAACCCTTACCTATTTCCTAGCATTCTTGAATATGCTATATGTATACAGGTAAAAAAATATGTGTAACCCGTGTGGTGTTGTGAATTATTCTCCACCCAGAAGCTGATGCTGCCAGCTCCAAAGAGGACTAGTTAGCACTGTCTTCTCAACGTCTTCCTAAAAGCTTCTGTTTTTATTCAGAAAAACAAAACATTTTTGTAAGCCCACTATCACCCCCCTATTTAAAATCGCAATTCTTGGCTCGGTGCCTGTGGCTCAAGTGGCTAAGGCACCAGCCACATACACCTAAGGTGTCAGGTTCGAATCCAGCCTGGCCCGCCAAACAACAATGGTGGCTGCAACCAAAAAAAAAAAATAGCCAGGTGTTGTGGCGGGCGCCTGTGATTCCAGCTACTTGGGAGGCTGAGGCAGGAGACTCGCTTGAGCCCAGGAGTTGGAGGTCACTGTGAGCTGTGATGCCATGGCACCCTACCCAGGGGGACAGCTTGAGGCTCTATCTCAAAAAATAAAATAAAATAAAATAAAATTGCAATTCTTCCAGAATGTTTGAGCTTCTTCCAGAATGTTTGAGGAAGTCCATGGAAAAGAACAAAAATCACTTACACCTCATCACTAACTTTTGGTTTTGTTTTCTGTGTTTTAGCTGAATTGCCCTGATAATGCAGTTTCATACACTGACTCTTCTCATGGAGCTCCTACATGGCCATGTAGTTGGTTAGGTCTTCAGGGTCAGAAGCTTCCTTAGGATAGATTTCTAGAAGAATTACTGAGTCAAAGGAATTGACTTTTCAAGGCAATAAATTACTTTTCAAGACAATTATGCAGTCTGATACTTGCAAAATTGGCTGTTTGAGGTCCACTGCAGGTGCCCTTTCTGACCTGGAGTAAGTTTAAGGTTTAGCAGAGACTATTTCCATATCTGTGTCTGGGCACAACAGATCCTGGGGGTAGCTTTTAGACCACAGGCCATAGAGGGGAAGGAAACCATGGTAGACTACAGGCCCTTATCTTAGAAACTCCTCCCAGTAGTGGTCTCCAGCCAGAGTGGCAGCAGAGGCAGGGACTGGAGGGTCTGTAGTCTCCAGACCTAGGGAGGTGGGACGGGGGACCAGTGCGCCAAGACAGCAACCCTAGTAAGTCAGTCTGGATTATCTTGTCCGCTGGACCCCCTGGGACTCCCTCTTCCAGAGCAGGGGGACCTTGAACCCCTGGAAGTCTAGGCAGGGGGTTCAAGGAGGGGACCTGCAGGGTCTGTGCTTGAGAGGGGCAATGATCCCCAGGAGGCCTGAGGGCAGGAGATAAGGACTCCTCCCCTGCCTCTTTAGGTCCATAGCACCCCTCTTTCTGTGGCAGACCCACAGAAGCCTTGTTGAGCAGGGTCCCCTCCCCAGCCCAGGACATCCCACGCAGGCCTCCCAGCCTTTACCTGAGCTGGTGGCCCTGAAGGGGTACCATTTACACAAATGACTTTCCACCCCTTCTTTTCTCTCTGGACAGGCTCATGTTCTGCTTCTGCTCCAAACCTGTGCTGAGGGTTATTTTCTTTTGTGTAGGATATTCTGGCTTAGTTGCTGCCCTGTCTGCCCCTTTGCTGGCTCTCCATCCTGTATGACATTAATCTCCGTCTATGTCCTGGGGTGCCCACTGCTGTATGTGTCCACTCAGTCTTCTTTCCTGGGCTCAGGCTCCTAGAGCCATTGCAGCATCTGATGTCCTTGTGTGTTTCAGAGGAACCGTGTCTGAAGTAGCTCCTGATCCACCACCCACTTTGCCCTGGCCTCCATGTCTGCAATTCTCCCCTCCTGAGGCACAGGCCAGAAAGCACAATCACCCCATGGTCACCCCTGAAACTTGACATGGCTCCATCCTACATGAAAGAAAGTCCTCTCTCCCTCTTCTTCCCTCCCACTGGCCTCCTTGATCCCCCTGGGGCTTCTACCCCAAGGTTCTTCTCCAGTATTGTTGCTCCCTCAAATGTCACCATTTTTGTAAGCCCAAAATGACCACCCTAATTAAAATCGCAATTCTTCCACCTCGGTTTAAGCCCTGACTAGCCCACTTTATTTTTTCTACTGAGAAAAGCGTTTCTGTTTATCGTTCACTAGAATGGATGCTCAAGATGGCAGGGAATGTTTGTTTTCAGTTTTATTTACTGGTCTATTCCTAGCGCCCAAAACAGAACTGTCCATAGCAGGTTTTCCCAAAATACTTGTTGAGTGAATCGGTGGCTCCCATGCCTTAACTGCATTGCCTCCCAAGCTGGTGGCCCTGCCTGTCTCCCTTGAACACTGGGCTCAAGGGTAGGAGGTATTGGGTCTAGTGTCTGCCTGGTGGTGGACCAGGAAGCTAGCACTGTCTTCATGGAGCAGACACACACATGCTCATCTTCAGCATGAGTAGGTGCTAGTTCTTTGGAATGTGAGAGGGTCCTTAGGGTCACGTGGTGATATAGGGAAACTGAGACACCAAAGGAAAGAGAGGCTGGCCAAAGTCACAAAGCCTGCTGGAGGTAACGTCAAGGCCTCTGGAAAGAGAGACTTCTCAGAGTCAGGGTGTGATTGTTCAAGGCCTGCAGGACACAGAGATCAGGCTCTCATCACCTGCCCTCCTACAGCTCCGGTACAGCATGACATGAGCTCCCATTCCTGCACCCCTCACCCACACCCTGGGATGAGTCCTCCCTGGAGAAAATGAGCCCACCTGGACACCCCCAGGACAGAGTTTCTGTGCAGCACTGAAAGCCTCAGACTCTAAAGTCGGGTGAGCAGCAAGAGCAACCTCAAGCAGGCTTGTAAAAGCTCCAGGAAGCTCCACCCATTCTTCTAGAATTACATTTGGCCACTGGTCCCAGGCCAGGCCAGCTCTGTCAGGAACACAGTGTAAGACAAAGGGAAAGGAGCACCTTTCTGGGGCTGGGGTTCTGGTGGGAAAAGGACCCAGCATAAAATACGTGCAGTAGCCAACAGCCAGCATGTTAGTGAGAAGCACAAATGCCTCTCTGAGGTCTGAGCTCCCACTGCCAGGCCTGTGCTCTCCTATTGGATGTGACATTAGAACACCAACACCAGATACAGACACTCTGTGGCCATGATGGCACAAGACAAAAGAACATATGAGACCTGAACATCATCCATACCACTAGACTAACCTGGCTAATACGAGTGACTGCTGATTCCTTACCCATATCTTTAACCTTATTTTGGGCTTCTCGCCTTCTGGATAAGAATTGTTGAGATACCCACTCATAAGATTATTTCCTGGCAGCATCTAATCCAGAGCCAAGTCCTACTCCGTTAAACTTTCACCCAAGTCATCTGACACAAGCCCTTTTACTGAGACTTCTACAGTTCTCCATACTGGTTGGTCTTCTTCATCTCAGTGAGTCAATAAACCTGACTTGTTTGACTAGAGAGATTTTCCAGGTGGGCCTACGCAGGCAGGACAGCACTGGCATTAAGAAGGAAAAAGCAGGAAAGGTAGTGCTGAGAGGGGCTGCAGTTTTAGACAAGGTAGCCAGGGAAGATCTCATGAGAGAGTAAATTTGAGCAAGTATTTGAGTAGGTCATGAGATGTTTGAGGGAAGAGTATGTGTAACAGAGGAAATAGCAAGTGCAGAAGCCCTTAGTCGGGGCCATGGCTTCATTGCTCAAGAGACCACAGAAGACAGTGACTAGGTAGTAAAGGTGTGAGAAGAGGGTTAAGATCAGATCTTTCTTATTTATTTATTATTTATTTCTATTTATTTAGAGACATAATCTCACTCTGTCACCCTGAGTAGAGGTGCTATGGCTTCATAGCTGACAGCAACCTCAAACTCCTGGGCTCAAGTGAACCTCTTGCCTCAGCCTCTGGAGTAGCTGGGACTATAGGTAGCCGCCACAATGCCTGACTAATTGTTCTATTTTTTTTTTTTTTAGTAGAGATGGGGTCTTACTATTGCTCAGATTGGTCTTAAACTCCTGAGCCCAATCTATCCACCTGCCTCAGCCTCCCAGAGTGAGCACTGAGGTTACAGGCATGAGTCAACACACCTGGCCCTCTTAGTTTTATTTTAAATTTTATTTTATTGTTTTGTAGACAGGGTGTCTCTCTGTCACCCATGCTTGAATGCATTAGTATGATCAGAGCTCACTGTAACCTTGAACTCCTGGGCTCAAGCTATCCTCCCATCTTGACCTCTTTTTTTTTTTTTTTGAGACAGAGCCTCAAGCTGTCCCCCTGGGTAGAGTGCTGTGGCATCACAGCTCACAGTAACCTCCAACTCCTGGGCTCAAGCGAGTCTCTTGCCTCTGCCTCCCAAGTAGCTGGGACCACAGGCGCCCGCCACAACTCCCGGCTATTTTTTGGTTGCAGCCATCATTGTTGTTTGGCGGGTCCGGGCTGAGGATTCGAACCCGCCACCTTAGGTGTACATGGCTGGCGCCTTAGCCGGTTGAGCTATAGGCGCCAAGCCCCATCTTGGCCTCTTAAAGTGCTGGATTACAGATGTGAGCCACCAGGCCCAGCCCAGCTCAGCTCAAATCTTGTAAAGAATAGTATAATGGGCCAGGCGCGGTGGCTTACACCTATAATCCTAGCACTTTGGGAGGCCAAGGAGGGTGGATTGCTTGAGCTCATGAGTTGGAGAGCAGAAGAGCAAAAGTGAGACCCTGTCTCTACTAAAAATAGAATTACTGAGGCAAGAGGATTGCTTGAGCCCAAGAGTTGGAGGTTGCTGTGAGCTGTGATGCTATGGCACTCTACCCAGGGTGACAGCTTGAGAATGTATCTCCAAAAAAAGAAAAATGAATAGTGTAATGATTTCCTATATTCCCCACCACCTGGATCCAATAATCTTCAACACTAGTCATGTTTGATTTGTCAGTATACTGTATATAGGAGTGTACTTGCATGCGTTTTTTTTTTTTCCTGAACAATTTGGAGGTGGTAGGCATCATGAGGCTCTCCACATATACGTCGGCATACATCTCCAAGAGTGAAGATATTCTCCTAGCTAAATAACCACTGGTCTGTTACCAATCAACGTGAATTAACATTGCCACATAACAAATTTCCCCATTCATCCCAAATGTCTTTTAAGCTCATTTGCTCAAATTGGGATCCAATCCAGATTCAAACATAGCAGTTAGCATTTAGTTATCTCCTAGTTCTTTAATTCTAGGAGCTCTCCTTCCCTATATCAATGCCTTTTTTTAAAAATTTTTTTTAATGAGACAAGAGTTTCACTATGTCACTCTCGGTAGAGTGTTGTGGCGTCACAGCTCACAGCCATCTGAAACTCTTGGGCTTAAGCGATTCCCTTCCCTCAGCCTCTCAAGTAGCTGGGACTATAGGGCGCCTGCCAGAATGCCCGCTATTTTCTTGTTGCAGTTGTCATTGTTGTTTAGCTGGCCCAAACTGGGCTTGAACCCGCCAGCCTTTTCTAACTGTTCCCTTGAAGTGTCATTTAGCTGCTTCCCCTGTATATTTCCTGTACACTAGAAGTCAGGTTCAAAGGCTTGATTAGGCGCTCAATGCCCGTAGTACAGTGGTTACTGCCAGCCACATACACCACCAGCCAGCCACATACACCGAGGGTGGTGGGTTCAAACCCAGCCCGGGGCCAGCTAAACAACTGCAACAAAAAAAATAGCTGGGTGTTGTGACAGGCACCTATAGTCCCAGCTACTTAAGAGGCTGAGGCAAGAGAATGGCTTAAACCCAAGAGTTTCAGATGGCTGTGAGCTGTGACTCCATGTCGCTCTATCAAGGGTGACATAGTGAGACTCTGTCTCAAAAAAACCCAAAAAACAAAAAAGGCTTAATTAGGGTGAAGCTAAAGCTTATGAGCAATAAAAGACAGCCCACAGGATAGAAGAAAATATTTGAAAACCATATATATGATAAGGGACTACATATATTATGATATCCAGAATTTAAAAATAACTTTCTTTTTTTTGAGACAGAGTCTCACTTTGTTGCCCTCGGTAGAATGCTGTGGCATCATAGCTCACAGCAACCTCAAACTCTTGGGTTCAAGTGATCCTCTTGCCTCAGCCTCCCAAGTAGTTGGGACTACAAGCATCCTCCACGATGCCTGGCTATTTTATGACTTAAAACAACATAAGAAGCCAATTTAAAAATGAACTAAGTGGCTTGGTGCCTGTGGCTCAAGTGGCTAAGGCACTAGCCGCATACACCTAAGGTGGCGGGTTCGAATCCAACCTGGGTCCGCCAAACAACAATGACGGCTGCAACCAAAAAATAGCTGGGAATTGTGGCGGGCGCCTGTGGTCCCAGCTACTTGGGAGGCAGAGGCAGGAGACTCACTTGAGCCCAGGAGTTGGAGGTTGCTGTGAGCTGTGATGCCACAGCACTCTACCCAGGGGGATAGCTTGAGGCTTGGTTTCAAAATAAAAAAAAAAAATGAACTAAGTACTTCAATAGACCTTTCTCCAAAGTAGATTCAAAAATTGCACACGAAAAGATGGTTAACATCTTAGTCACTGGAGAAATGCAAACCAAAACTGTAATGAGGTACCACTTTGCATCCAGTAGTATGGTAGTAATAAGAATATCAAAAAAGTAAAATAACAAGTGTTAGTGAGGATGTGGAGAAATTGTTACTCCCATACATTGCTGGTGGGAATGAAAATGGTGCAGCCACTGTGGAAAAGAGTTCTAAGAAGTTGAAACTTATGACCCAGAAATTGTATTCCTAGGTATACGCCATAGTTAAATGAAAACATGCATCTGCACAAACATGTGTACTGGGAGGTTCAAAGAAGTACTGTTCACATAGCTCCCAAATGGAAACAACCCAAATATTCATTAATGAATGAATAAAGAAGATGTGATATAGTCATACAATGGAATATTAGTCAGTCATCCATAAAAAGCAATAGAATACTGATACGTACCACAACATAGATTAACCTCAAAAATAATACGCTTAATGACAGAAACTAGACACAAATGTGTCATGACCATATACATGATCATGCAAGACTTGGATTGACAGTACACGCTGCAAGAGTAAGGCTAACCATAGTGCAAGGTAGCACTGAGCACTTCTCGCAGAGTCCTTTTATTGAGAAGATACATAACAGGCAGAAAGATTACTAAGCAAAGACACTCAGGGGCTGCATGCTCGGGAAAATGATCTCATAGGTGCCAACAGAGTATGTACTCAAGGAAATGATCTTCAAGGGTGGTAAGGAAATGATCTTCAAAATACTAAATGCAATTTTCTCCACTAATCTTTTAAGGAACTGTCATAAAAGCTTGGCACCTGTGGCTAAGGCGCCAGCCACATACACCTAAGGTGGCGGGTTTGAATCTAGCCAGGGCCCACCAAACAACAATGATGGCTGCAACCAAAAAATAGCCAGGCGTTGTGGCGGGCACCTGTGGTCCCAGCTACTTGGGAGGCAGAGGCAGGAGACTTGCTTGAGCCCAGGAGTTGGAGCTTGCTGTGAGCTGTGATGCCACAGAACTCTACCCAGGGGGACAGCTTGAGGCTCTGTCTCAAAAAAAAAAAAAGAGACTGTCATAAAATGCTTAATGTTTAACAATAGTCTTACTACTACAGGACTGAACTTTGCTCCCCAGTGATTACTGAGTTACTTGGTGGCTTGCCTTCCGAGTCACAAGGGATTTCCAGGCTTGCCAGGAGAATGTCTTATTCTCAGTAATTCCTCAGATGAGTTATGATATTAGTGATTGTTGTAGTAAGTATGATGTTTAATCCTCTATACAAACAGGTACATGTTGTATGATTCCATTTATATGCTATATGTAGAAAAGACAAATCCATATAGATAAAAAGTAGATTGGGGCCAAGCTCTATGGCTCATGCCCATGATCTCAGCACTTTGGGAGCCTGAAGCAAAGGATTTCTTGAAGCCAAGGAGTTTGAGACCAGCCTGGGCAATATAGCAAGATCCTCTGTCTCTATAAAAAAGGAAAATTAGCCAGGCCTAGTGGTATATAACTGTAATTCCAGCTAAAAGAGGAGGATCACTTGAGTGGATCACTTGGAGCTATTGGCTCCAGGTTGCAGTGAAAAGAAAAGAAGGCCACGTGCAGTGCCTCACACCTGTAACCCAAGCACTCTGGGAGGCCAAGGTGGGTGTATCATCTGAGTTCAGGAGTTCAAGACCAGCCTGAGCAAAGCAATATGCTGTCTCTACTGAAAATAGAAAAACTAGCCAGGCATTGTGGTGGGTGCTTGTAGTCTAGCTACTTGGGAAGCTGAGGCAAAGGATTGCTTGAAGCCAGGTATTGTGAACTGGTTTGAGATTGCTGAGATATGACACCACAACAATCTACCCAGAGCAACAGACTGAGACTATGTCTCAAAAAAAAAAAAAGGAAAGGAAAAAAGATGAAAGAAAGATTAGTGTTGCCAAGTACTGGGGAGCAGACTCTGTTGGGGTACAAACAAGAGGTGACTGTTTAATGAGGACAGGGTTTCTGTATGGGGTGATGAAGAAGTTCTGGAAATGGATGTAAGACCAGCCTGAACGAGAGTGAGATCCCATCAGAAAAATTAGCCAGGCATTGTGGTGGACACCTGTAGTTCTAGCTACTCTAGAGGCTAAGGCAGGAGGATTACTTCATCTTGGAGTATGAGGTTGCTGTGAGCTAGGCTGACACCAGGTACTCTAGCATGGGGCAACAGAGTGAGACTTTGTGTCAACAACAAAAAAAAAATAGATATAAGTGATGGTTGTGTAACATGGTGAATATACTGAATGCCACTGAATTGTATACATTAAAGTGGTTAAATGGTAAATTTTAGGTCATGAGTATTTTACTATGAGGGAAAAAAAAAAGAAACTTATTTGCAAGTGTCATAGGTGATGCTGTGATCTCTACATGCATCTCATTCAGCGCCTTAGCCACTAGAACTACAGGTGCCGAGCCAGTCCCAGCTAGGGTGCCAGCCACATACACCAGAGCTGGGGGGTTAGAACCCAGCCCAAGGCCTGCCAAACAACAGTGACAACTACAACCAAAAAATAGTCAGGTGTTGTGGCAAGTGCCTGTAGTCCCAGCTATGTGGGAGGCTGAGGCAAGAGGATTGTTTAAGCCCAAGGGTTTGAGGTTGCTGTGAGTTGTGACACTACAGCACTCTACCCAGGGTGACATACTGAGACTCTGTCCCCACCTCACCCACCCAAAAAAGCCAGGCACAGTAGTTCACACCTGTAATCCCAGCACTCTGGGAGGCCAAGGCAGGTGAATCGCCTGAGCTCACGAGTTCGAGACCAGCCTGAGCGAGAGCAAGACCTTGTTTCTAAAAAAGAAAAAAGTAGCCAGGTGTTGTAGCAGGCGCCTGTAGTCCCAGCTACGAATGAGGCTGAGGCAAGAGAATTGCTTGAGCACAAGAGTCTGAGGGTGCTGTGAGCTGAGATGTCACTGGCACTCTACTGAGAGTGACAAAGGGAGACTTTGTCTCAGAAAACCAAAACAAAACAAAACACACATATGCACAAACACACTCACCCGCTCACACAGCTGCACACAATGTCTATGCATATGTGCGTTTTCTCTTCTTTCTTACACAAAACTATCACGCTATATATAGCTATATATATAATTCTACTTTTTTTCCTTTCTAACTTAATGAATCCTGGACACCACAACTGCACATACATTATTAGAAATTATCCTTCCTTTTTAGTTCACAGGTCTTCATTGTGTGGACATTCCTGGTTTGTGCACTTGGCCTCTGATGGTGGGCGTTTGAGTTTTCAAGTCTTTAGTGAAGTAGGGTGCTGCAGTCATTTTGCACCTCTATGCCTGGTCCCTCTGGCCACGCAATGAGGGGGCTGCTGTACATGTAGCTGGGCTGCCTGCTCAGTGTGGTCAAACTTTTTTTTTTTGACATAGAGTTTCACTCTGTTGTCCTGGGTAGAGTGTGGTGGAGTCATCATATGGCTCACAGCAACTTCAAACTCTTGGGCACAAGCAATCACCTTTCCTCAACTTTGAGAGTGGTTGAGACTACAAGTGCTGGCCACGATGCTCAGCTAGTGTTTCTGTTTTTAGTACAGACAGGTCTAGCTCTTGCTCAGGCTGGTCTCAACTCTTTGAACCAGGCAATCCTCCCACCTCAGCCTCCTGGTGTGCTAGGATTACAGACGTGAGCCACTGCACCCAGCACAAACTCTTGGATTTTTGCTCACCAGGGAGATAAGAAATGGATCTCAGTGAGATTTTAAATGTAGTGTAGTGTTAATTTGCGTTTCTCTTACTAAGTGAGGTTCACCTTCTCTTTTTCATTTCCAGGAGCTGCTGACTGACTGTATATATCACCTTCAACTTCCCCACTCAACTGTCAGCACCTAGGACAGGGCCCTTGTTTATTTCAGCTGCTGTATTTATAGTATAGAAAAATGCTTGGGCTGTCTGATGTGACAATAATTTTTTTGAGGGGGGGAGACAGAGTCTCACTTGGTTATGCTTGGTAGAGTACCATGGCGTCTTAGCTCACAGCAACCTCAAACTCTAGGGCTTAAGCAATTCTCTTGCCTCAGCCTTCCAAGTTGCTGGCACTACAGGCGCCCACCACAACGCGCAGCTATTTTTTATAGACGGCGTCTCGCTCTGGCTCAGGCTGATCTGGAACCTGTGAGCTCAGGCAATCCACCCGCCTCGGTCTCTCAAGTGCTGGGATTACAGGCATCAGCCACCACGCCCCGCTGACAAAAAATGTTTTAATTGAGGAATGGAAGAGCGAATAAGTGCATGCATACATCCATCACTGCCTTCTTTGTTCTGATCGCGCCTACATCAGCAAATAGGACAAATTCAGGAGAAAGAATGCTACGGGGCCTCCAGGGAAAGCTGGAAGGTCGTCTAGGCTCCAGCACTGTCCCCAGAGTAAAGAACTGAAGGCGCCCTTCCTCTACCAGCCAGGTCCAGAGTGCCCCACGCTCTGGGAGCTAAACACCCGTCTGCTCTTCTAGTGACCCTGGGGTCGTTGTCAAGGACACCGCAGCGTACCAGTGTCCCCGAGGTAGCCGGGCGTCCTTCGACTCTCCTGTCCCATTTGCCCGCCGCCCCAGGGACCACAGAGACCAGCTGGACTTTTATTTATTTATTGGATGTCCACAGGAAAAGGGGGGTCCGGGGAACCCTTAGGACAAGAGCGGGGTCGCTCAGCGGTACTTCTCGGTCAGGACAGAGGACACGACCGACATAAACTTGTCCCAGGCGGCGTGGGCCTCGGCCGTGAAGTCGGCAGGGAAGTGCGCGGCCACGGTGACCAGCAGGCAGTGGGACAGCAGCTGGGGGCGCAGAGGGCTGCTCAGGGCGCTGAGAGTGAAGGGTTCCGGCGGCTGCAGCCCCGCCCCTCCGGGACCCGGCCACCGCCTCCTCCCCGCCCCGCCCCCGCCCTGGCCCACCTTGAAGTTGACCGGGTCCACCCGCAGGATATAGGCATGCAGCTCGCTCAGCTTGGCCAGGGCGCCGGTGATGTTGTCAATGTTCTTGACAGCGTCGCCCAAGGCTGCCACCACCTTTGAGCCGTGCGCACGCAGCTGCGCCGACCCCGCGTGCAGGTCAAAGTGCGGGAAGTAGGTCTTCGTTTGAGGGTAGGTGATGAAGAGCCTGAGGCGGGCGGGTTGTGAGTTCTAGGTCTCCATAAAGCGGCGCCGCAGCAGTCCCCAAAGCTTGGCGGGATGCCCCGGCCGGCGCCCAGCCTGCTGCGCTCCTCGACCTCCCGCTGGGCTCCAGGCTCAACTCCTGCAGCCCCCGCCTGTGTCTTTGTTCCCAACTGGTCCCAAGTCCACCTGCTCCTCCTCCAGCACCCTCGGGGCGCCCCCCGCCCGCCACGCCTCTCCCTGGGCACGTAGGACTTGCTTCCCGCCCTGGACCAGGTGGGTCTGCTGTGCCTTCTGGCAGGACTCATGTCCTCCCAACAGTATTTAAAGAGAGGAAACTCTCTCTCTTCAGGAAACCCTCCTCTGACCCTCCTGCCCGAGACCAGATGCTCTAATGTTAGTGGTGGCAGCAACCTGACTGCCTTGGAAGGCACTTAGGCCTGGGAGGGAAACGTTTCCCCTCTCCACGTGCCAGCTGGGCCTGGCCCTGCTCAGGTCTCAGTGAGCTGTGGGTGGTAGAGCCTGTGCACCTGGTCTTCTGGCCTTGTTCCCCCTCCTCCTCACTGGCCCCTCCTCAGTGACTCATTCCTGGACATCCTCTCCTCATTGACCCATTCTCACTGACCCAACTCACCCAATCTGGCCTCTGACCTGTCCCTCAGGCAGTCATGTCCAGTACTCACCTCTCCAGGGTCTCAGTGCCAATGGTGTCAGCCTGTGTGGAGATCTTGCCCCACATGGACACAATGATGGCCCTCTCAGTCTTGGTCAGAGACATGGTGGTGAGGGTGGGCAGCTGGGTTGAAGCTGGGTCTGCTCAGGACTGGCCTCAGTGATGCTCAGCCCCCGCGGTCCTCTTATATACAGGCATTGGCCAGGTTGTGGCTGTGGGTGGGGAGAGGGGAGGTAGCTGTGGGTGGCGGGGGGCTGCTCTTATTTTCTTATCAGATCCAGTGAGGGGCAGGCAGGGCCTGGCAGGACTGGTGGGGGAGTGAGGGGCTATCACTCCTGCCTGCCTTGCTTGAGGGGGTGTTGGCCACAGTCTGGCCACAGAGCCCAGAAGAGATAGGGGCCCAGCCATCCCAGGGGGTCATCCCTGTAGTATGGTCAACTTCTGCACTGTCCTTATTGTGCTTTAGAATCACGAAATGGAGGAAACCAGAGGAGCAAGTTCAGAGATACACCCTCCTTGAGAACATCTCTGCACCATCCTCAGGTTAGCATAGCTCAGCCACATGTCAGTTCCCTTCCCAATCTCTGGGTATGTCCACTGGGAAGGCTTCTGTTGCTCCAGCACTGAGGAAGATGCGCCGGGACTGTTTGCTGACCAGTGGGAGGAGGTAGCAGGTTAACAGAACTCATCTAGTATAATATGCTATTGGTGACTGTGGTGTTGCTGTTCACAGCAGGCATTGTAGCACCAATGAGACAGATATTCCTTTGAATTTAATTTTAACATACAAAAAAATTTGCTTTATATTGTCTAAATTCACACATATATATCAATTTGCATAGCCACGACCACATCTGGACACAGAGCAGCTCCACCACCCCCATACACTGCCATACACTGACTTCTCATGAGCAGTCTCACCCTCTTCCTGCCCCTAACCTCTGACAAAGGCTATAATTTTGTGGGTTTTGTTTTTTTTTTTTTTTGAGACAGAGTCTCACTATGTCACCCTTGGTAGAGTGGTGTTACAGCTCACAGCAACCTCAAACTCTTGGGCTTAAGTGATTCTCTCGCCCCAGCCTCCTGAGTAGCTGGGACCACAGGTGCCCACCACAATGCCTAGCCATTTTTTGGTTGCAGTTGTCATTGTTGTTTAGCAGGCCCAGTCTGGGCTCGAACCTGTCACTTTCAGGGTATGTGGCTGGCGCCCTACTCACTGAGCTATGGGCACTGAGCCTAATTTTGTGTTTTTCAAAATATAGTATAAATGAAGCATCACAAGAATGGAGAAGCAAGAATCCAGTGTACTCAATTCTAATATGAAGGTAGTAGATGAGCTAATACAAGAGGTGGGGTAGGGGAATGAGGATGTGGGGAGAGGGGAGGAGAGAAAGGGATGGGGGTCACGGTGTATGGCGCACCTTTTGGGGGATGGGACACAATAATAAGAGAGACTTTATCTAACAAATGCCATCAGTGTAACCTATTCTTTTTGCCCTCAATGAATCCCAAACAATAAAAAAATATATATATAGTATAAATGGAATCATATAGCGATCCTTTAATACTGGCTTCTTTTATTTAGCATAATGTCCTTAAGTTATTTAAGTTATTGTGTGTATCAATAGTTGGTTCCTTTTTAATTCTATGGCATGAATAGGTCACAGCTTGTTCATCCATATAACCACTCACGGACACTCAGGTTATTTCCAGTTTAGGGCTATTACCAATAAAGCTGCCATGAACATTCATATATACATCTTTATGTGGATGTAAGTTTTCATTTCTCTAGGGTACTTGCATTTCTAGGAGTAGGAGTGCTGGGTCATATACCGAGTGTACACTGAACTTTATAAGAAACTGCCAAAGTGGTTCCCACAGTTGCTGTATTATTCTGCATTTCTGTCAGCATTGAAGGGTAGTTGTAGTTGCCCCACATCTTTGCCTAGCATTTTGGCATTTTAGCTATTAACAGAGGTATATAGTGATATGTCATCATGGCTTTCAAAGTACTGGGATTGCAAATATGAGCCAATGTGCCTGAATTTTTTTTTTTTTTTTTTGGCCCTTTGTAGAATGCTGTGGCGTCATAGCTCACAGCAACCTCCAACCCCTGGACTTAAGTGATCCTCTTGTCAGCCTCCCGAGTAGCTGGGACTACAGGTGTCTGCCACAATGCCTGGCTAGTTTTTAGATGGAGGTCTTGCTCTTGCTCAGCTCTTGACCTCCAGCTATATACCCATCTCAGCCTCCCAGAGTTCTAGGATTACAGGTGTGAGCCACCACTGGCTGTTTTTTTTTTTTTTTTTTTTGGAGACCGAGTCTCAGTCTGTCACCCTGGGCTGAGTGCCTTGATGTCACCATAGCTCACAGCAACCTAAAACTCTTGGTTTGAGCAATCCCCTCGCCTCAGCCTCTTAAGTAGCTGGGATGACAGGTGTGCACCACTATGCCCAACTAGTTTTTCTAATTTATTTATTTATTTTTTTATTTTTGAGACAAAGCCTCACTTTGCTGCCCTTGGTAGAGTCAATAGCTCACAGCAATCTCAAACTCCTGGGTTCAAGTAATCCTCTTGCCTCAGTTTTTCTATTTTTAGTAGAGATAGGGTCTTACTCTTGCTCAGGCTGGTCTTGAACTTCTGAGCTCAAGCAATCCACCCACCCAAAGTGCTAGGATTATAGGCATGAGCCATCACACCTAGCACCTTTCATGTTCTTATTTGCCATCCACATACCTATAAAAATATGCCCAATTTACTTTTTATAAATAAGAGGAGAAATTAATTCAGAGAAAATGTACAATAATTTCAACAAATAATGCTGGAACAATTGGACATCCATGAGGAAAAAAATTAACTTAGACCTGGGCAGCACCTGTGGCTCAGTGGGTAGGGTGCTAGCCCCATATACACAGAGTGGCAAGTTCAAACCTGGCCCCAGCCAAACTGCAACAAAAAAATAGCTGGGCCTTGTGGCAGGTGCCTGTAGTCCCAGCTGCTCGGGAGGCTGAGGCAAGAGAATCCTAAGACCAAGAGTTGGAGGTTGCTGTGAGCTGTGACTCCACGACACCCTACCGAGGGTGGCAGAGTGAGACTGCTGCCCAAGCATGATTCATTTTTAAAAAGCCAATAAATTGGATTTCCTCAGAATTAAAACCTTTGCTGTCAAAGAGTTTGTTAAGAAACTGAACTAGGGGCCGGGTATGGTGGCACACGCCTGTAGTCCTAGCGCTGTGGGAGGCCGAGGCGGGTGGATCACCTGTGCTCAGAGGTTCGAGACCAGCCAAGACCCCCCTGAGCTAAATGAGCCAGAGTGAGACCTCGTCTCTACAACAACAACACAACAACCAGACAGCCGGACCTTGTGATCCAAGC
>CAUYTI010162500.1:0-16370 GCA_963575145.1 Galago senegalensis | reverse complement strand
TGGCTAAGGTGCCAGCCATGTACACCTGAGGTGGCAGGTTCGAATCCAGCCTGGGCCCGAGAAACAACAATGACAGCTGCAACCAAAAAATAGCCGGGCGTTGTGGCGGGCGCCTGTGGTCCCAGCTACTTGGGAGGCGGAGGTAGGAGACTCGCTTGAGCCCAGGAGTTGGAGGTTGCTGTGAACTGAAATGCCTAATCTACCCAGGGGGACAGCTTGAGGCTCCTGTCTCAAAAAAAAAAAAAAAAAAAAGATGTTCTTTTCTACCCTCAAGTCACAAAGATATTCTCCTACATTTTCTTCTATTGACATCAGAGTTTTCATCTTTAAGTCTGGTGTTCACTCAGAATAATCCTGTCCCATGGAAAGAAGCTACATAGGTAATTTAAAAATTTCCAGAAAACATACTTAAAAATTAAAACAGTTTAAATTCTCTTCAAAAGCACTTTTGCAACCCAATATATCTGAGATATTATCAACTTTTTTTGAGACAGAGTCTCATTATGTCCCTCTCAGTAGAGTTCCATGGTGTCACAGCTCACAGCAGCCTCAAGCTCTTGGGCTTAAGTGATTTTCTTGCCTCAGCCTCTCAAGTAGCTGGGACTACAGGTGCCCGCCACAATGCCCAGCTGTTTTTCTGTTGCAGTTGTCATTGTTATTTAGCTAGCCCAGGCCGGGTTTGAACCCACCATCCTTGGTGTATGTGGCGGGCGCCGTAGCCACTGTGCTACAGGTGCCAAGCCAATCAACTTTTAATCAGTAGTTTTTTCTTCTTAAGTCTTCCTCATCTGATATTTTATACTCAACAGCACATGTCAATTTGGATGTGCCACATCTCACGTGCTCCACAGCCACACGTGGCCAGTGGCTGCCACATTGGACAGTATAGAGCTAGAGTCAGTCCACCCTTGAAGGTGATGTTAGGTAAGAACATAAATCCGTTTTTCTCTAATTAGCCCATCTCTGTCTGTCCATGGCTCCCCATGGATCCTTGGTGCCTGCATTTATTGTACCTTTGTGCTCTAACTTGTCTCACATCCCTCACAGCCCCATTCTATCTGTTGTCCTTCCTGGAAATTTCCCTTTCTTCCACCCGCATTGGAAAGCATTTCCCAAGACTTACGTCCTGACCCTGTGTTCTCCTCTCCATGTTCTGTCTGTCCTGGAGGAATTGTGCCCTGCGGTGGCATCAGCTGCTGCCCAAAGCCCATTCAGTCTCTCCTCTCCAGTCACCATGTACATGTTCTGCAGGCCCTCATCAGCTGGCTGGCCTACTCACACTTCTACTTTACATTAAAGTGACCATTTCTCCACAAACTTCTCTCTTCTTCCTTCTACAATGTCTAAGTATTGCTTTCCCATCCCCATTCCCACTTGCCTGGAGTGCTAATACCCAGATTCCCTGAGCACCCTGCAGTGTGGGACTGGAACCCCTTCAGACAGTGGTAGTATTACAGCTGTATTTGACCTCTTGTTCAAGAGGTGTCTGGGGCGGTGCCTATGGCTCAAAGGGGTAGGACACCAGCCCCATATGCTGGAGGTGATGGGATGACGGGTTCAAATCCAGCCCTGGCCAAAAACTGCAAAAAAAAGAGGTGTCTGTGTCGTGCTGCTGTATTACTCCAGTTAGTCCCATGACAGTGTCTTCTTTTGAGACAGAGTCTCTCTACTCTTTGGCTTAAGTGATTCTCTTGCCTCAGCCTCCCAAGCAGCTGGGACTACAGGTGCCCTCCATGCCTGGCTATTTTTGGGTGTAGTTGTCATTTAGCAGGCCTAGGCCGGGTTTGAACCTGCCCGCCTCGGTGCATGAGGCCGGCACCCTAATCACTGAACTACGGTTCCGAGCCATGATAGCATATTCTAGTGAACATTTATTCACCCAGATACTGTGGATCTTCTCATGACAGGAGAAAGGAGAATCATCCCATGTGCTATCAGGTGTACCAGACCTCAGGTTTGGAGCCCACCTGGGGCTGTCCTCACCTGTCTCTGTCATGACTGACATCAAGGATCTGCTCAGTCAGGGCTCTTGGCCAATTATGCTGAAGATGGGGCTGCTTTCCAGGAAAGATGATTGTTTGTGTGTGCATGGAACACAGTGGGAGGACACAGCTTCAAGGAGTGGTCACTTCCACAAGATCTGGAGCCAACCACAATTGCCCTAAAACCTCCAATCAATCTTTACTAACTCTAGAAGATGTTCTACTGTGTTTTATATGTGTTTACATACTTGGCCACCATTCTGTTGGTTGGTTTATTGGGAACCAGCCACTTCTCCGATGCCTGTCTCTACTCCTTGGATTTTTCTGGGGAAGAGACAAGCAGGGACAGTCTTCCCAGCTGTGTGCTTGACTCTTCCCCTCAGGCTGGGCTGAGATGGTGGCTGTGGAAATGCTCCCAGTCTTCCATTTTTAAAAATGGTTTAGAGCAGTGGGTCCCTACCTTTTTGAGACCAAGGACCAGTAGTTCCATGGACTGGGGTGTGGTGGTGGTGGTGGTTTTGATGTGAGTCTGCAAACAGTTGGCATGCTCTGGTCTCTGTGCAGTCAACCCCTCCACTAACCATAATCCATATTTGCAACTGCTCCCCAGTGTTCGCATCACTGCCTCAGCTCCACCTCAGATCAGGCATTAGATTCTCATATGGACTCACAGCCTAGACCTCACCATACAGAGTTTATAACAGGGTCCTGCTCCTGTGAGAATCTAACCTTTGTCTGATGGGAGCAGTGCTCAGGAGGTGGTGTGGGTGGTGAGGAGCAGCTGTAAATACAGACGAAGCTTCCCTCACACCCTTCACCTCCTGCTGGGTGGCCCAGGAGTTGGGGACCACAGTTTTAGAGCATCATGGGTGAAGAACATTGAGCACCAGGGAAGGAGTCCGTTATTGCTGCTGAACATGAATATTGCTTGTTGACATTGTACCAACCCATGGTGGACTCTGTTGGTCCAAAAAGAGGCTTGGCATTGGTCAACCCAGCACACTGGAGGTCATCCTCATGGGGAAAGGAGAGTGAGATGGATGCTCCCAGCATGATGTGCTTCTTCGGGGCTTGTGAGCTGGGGGTGGAAGAGAGCAGACCCCAAGGAGAGAACTCAGCTGAGGCAGGGGCCGTGGTCAGGAAAGCAAACACACCCAGAGGCAGTAAGAGAAGCTGAGCTGTTTAATCACCTCCTTGGCCAGACTCAAGGCTGTGGTTGCCCCTGAACAACTCACACCTGGCTGGAAGTCACTGAGAGCAGGTGGAGACGGAGTGGGTGCTGGAGTCAGAGGATGAGGAAGAGTGGGGAGGGACAGCTTTGGTGCCCCTAACTCTGGCATCTGGCACTCTCACCCCCAGATCCTGCGTCAGCTCTAAGAGGTACCCAGTTAGTCCCGGGGCAAGGAAATAGGTGGTGGATGGCGTGTGTGCCCTACCTATGGTGGAGAATGAGCCTGCAGCACGGCAGCCATTCCCCACGTGGCCTATGCTGAGGGCACGGAGCTGTCTCCACCATAGCAGGGACAGAGGCTGAGGCTAGGGGAGGAGGGAGGAGGTGGAGGGAGTGGAATTGGGGGTTGCCTGGGTTCCACCACCAGTCTCCAGGGAATTAAATAGCAGAAGAGAAGGGTTGCCCTTGGGAACACCAACTTGTCCCCAGTGACAGTTTCTGGTGATGGGTTGACCTTGGCAACAGACCCTAGCAGCAGGCAGTAATCCTGACAAGAGGGTGGTCCCTGTTGACAGTCCCTGGCAGTTTCCTGAACAGAGGGAGGGGCTTGGCCTGGGAGTCCTGTCCCTGACTACTTGTTCTTCTTGAAGAAGCTGAAGCGTTTCTCCCGCTCTCGTTCTCTGCCGTCCTTGCTGCGAAGCACAACAGGTGCCTCAGCCCCGACAGGGGTTACTGGAGGCATGGTCATGGCACGAGTCATGCCCCGGGGGGCACCAGGCACTGCTGGCTCCTCTGGCTCTCCAGAGGCAGAGGACGCTGTGGCAATGGCAGCATTCACCACCCGTAGCCATGAGCTCATCTCTGCCTGCGGATGAAAAGACACCTGGTCAGCTTAAGGGTCTCTGTGGTGGGCAGCACAGTGGGCAGCAGGGAAGCATGAGAGGGGACGGCAGAAAAATGACTTGACTATTTCATCTCCTCAACAAAAAGGAGACTTCAAGGTAGGGCATGAGTGCTGGTGTGGCCTTCACAGACATCTGGCTGGCCTCCTGTGGGCGGTCTTATTATAAAGAGGAGAGTAAAGAAAGGGCAGCTGCAGTTGGAGACCCTAATAATGGCAGAGACAGGGGGGAACCCGGAGGATGGGGGTGGCTCACCTCATCCTTGGCCTGGAATAAATATTCTTTTCCATCCTGTAAGCTGTTGGGAGAGAGAAGCCACAGGGGAGAGCTGAGAATCTGGGTTCTCCAGATCAGTGCTGGTGACAGCTTAGTCATAACCCAGAGGCCAGGCTATGGCCCTCAGAACTGGACTGGACGCGTTTTGTACATTCTTCAGATTCCCAGGACTGTGCAAAAGCAAAGCCTTTCTGACTCGCTGCAGAGGGCCAGGGTTCTACCTTCCATCCCAGCCAGGCCTCCTGCTTGGCTGCTTGTTAGCAGGCAGAGGCAGGCCCCGAGCCTGCTGGAGGCAGGGGCCAGCCAGAGTTCGCCTTCAGATTTCCCACCCGGGGGAACTTTTCAGCTTGGGTCTTGGTTCCCCTGCTCCCCTTGGTGTGGATACAGCCAGAGCCCTCTGCCTTGTTTGCATCTGTCCCAAGAGCTGGTTTGGTCATGCCATTGTGTGCCCCTTGCAATAACCCCACTGGCTCTGGACCCAGCTCCTGGCTCACCCATATCACTCCTTACTTCCCTCCTGTGCTGAGAGCACTGCACCCTATTCCTACCCTAGCTTGAAGACATGTTTGCGCTTTCGATAGTCAAAGGCCACACTGCCCTGGGCCCTGGCCAGGCTGACAGGCACTTCTCCATGGTATGGCACTCCCACGCCGGCTGCCTTTGCATCCTTGTAAAAGCCCAGGCTTCCACGCCGCAGGACGCAGTACACGTTCTGCCAGGACCTGGGAGGGACATGGTGGAGGGTGAGAGGTTAAAAGGGCTGACTGGACAGTCTGGTGGGGCCTGTGACCTGGGACTTCCGTTCTGCTCCCATCCTCAGGCCCATCATCTTTATGCCCTCCCAGGCCCCACTCTGGTCCTGTGTCCTACCACTTAGCCAGAGGCTTTACTCTAAAGGGCACCTTCCCTCTCCTTAGGAAGAGGCTCTGGGGAAGTCTCCCCAGAAGGCAGCAGCGGGAAGCCCACAGGCACTGCATGGCACAGCTGGTACCTGTTGGCGGCCTTCTTGCCAAAGGCCTCCATCTCCTGCTTGCGGCACAGCATTCCCTCCATCTGCTCCTGGGCAGAGGGCTCTAGGCCACGAGGGGGCAAGGTGGCAACATGGGCAGACTCAGAGGACCTGCTCTGGGCCATTCCTGGAGGAGCTGGGCCCCGGGTCCGGGTCTGCCTCTCTCCCTGAAGCCCACCAGCCTCCTCTCCTGCACCAGACCCCTGAGGGGAAAAGCATCAGTGTCACATGGTGAGATGGGTGACCCACCCCCCCAAGCTTCCTCTGAGCCTCTGCCCTCTCCTATCCCCAGATTCCCAGCCCCTAGCTTACCCCCAACTTTGGTCCCCACATCCCCCAGCTATCAACACCCACAGGTCCAGGGGACTCACCAGCCCTTCTGGGAAGCTGCTCCGTTCAAGTCTCTGTTCCAGCAGGAGCTGCAAGGACCAGAATGCGTTAAGAGTATCTGCAAGAGGGGCTAAGATTCCAATGGGGGCGCATGGGGATGGTGGGGTTACCTGTGAGGGCTCTGTGTCTGTGCAGACTCCATTAACACTGGGTGCTTGTGTGGATGGGGGCTGCCGTGGCTGGGCTCTAGGATGGCCGAAGGTAACAGAGCAATTAGTCTGTGCAGTGCCTGGGCTCAGCTTCATTGCCTCTTCCCTCCCTGTCCCAAGGCATCCTGGCTCTCACCCATCCCAGGTGGCATCAGGAGCTGTCCGGCCATCCACCAGGCCTCCCTGAGGCAGACTGGCCCTGGGTTCTGGGGCAGGGGGCTGTTTCCTCTGTTCCTCTTCTTCCCTTTTTCTCTTCTGCTCCTTCTCCCGCTCCTCCAGCTGTCAAACAATGCCGAGGTCAGAGCATAGAAAGTCTCATTTAAAAGGCCCAGGGTGCTGGGGAGGCTGAAACAATTCAGCTCTATCCTAACGGGACAGGAAGAACAGAATGTGACAGTAAGGTGGGGAGAGGAGGCCAATCGGAGGTGGTGTGCCAGCATCACCCAGGGAAACTGAGGACTCACATCTGGGAGGGGCTGGTGCAGTGGGAAGAGCAGGAGAAAGCACAGGCTGGGGCAGCAGGGTGGGACAGGCATCCCTGGGGTCCCACGGCCCTCACCGCAGTGAGCTTCTCTAGGGCACTGAAACGGTCCTCCCAGGCCACAGCTGACTTCTGGAAGGCCTCATGCCGCTTGATGAGGCTCTCAACTTCATCCACTGAGCAGCCCAGCTCAGCACTTCGCACCAATGGCTCCTGGCTGCAAAGCCAAGCCTCTGCCATCCCTGCATCTCTGCCAAACACGAGCACCTCCAAAACTGCCGGTATGGGAGGTTGCAGAGAGATGGCTGGTCAGAGTGGGCACAGGCAGGGCATGGTGACCTCAAGAACAGGGGTAGAGAAATTCACTGCCCAAGAGCAGTACCAGGCAGTTGGGATTCCAGATTCACAGACTCTGGAAACCACAGAGCGTGAGATGCTCAGTCCCTCCCAGGACACCTTGGGGCTCACCAAGCTGGAGCCAGTCCATCTTCTCCTGCCACTTGTCAGCCGTCTCCTGGCGCCGTGCCTGCAGCTGAGACAGCTTTTCTGAGATCTAGGGGGACAGAGATGCAAGCTAGCACCAAAGGGGCCTTTGCAGGGTCCCCAAGAGATGACGTGGGAGGACTAGCAATTTCTGATTTCAAGGGGCAGGTGGTTATGGGGGAAATAAGGGATGGGGAAAATCCCCAAAAGGAACTGAATGGGGAGACAATGAAAGGTTTCTTTCAGAAAAAGGATGAGAGGACACAGACAGACTCAGAGGAATAATCAACGCACTGCATGGTGAAGGTGGCCTGGCCACAACTGGCCTTACCCACCTCCTCGGCCGCATAGTGGCTCCTGGCAAGCAGCTGCTGCCCCATGTTGATGCAAGAGGAGAAGCGGTCCGCCCTGGCCTCTATCTCAGCCTTGATGCCTTGATGGTTTTTGATGACCAGATCCGCAGAGGACACATCCCTGGCAGGTACAGAAACAGTATCGCCCACTGCCTATAGCCCATCACACCCATTATGGCAGCCACACCACCTACAGAGGCCCTGGGCACCATGGGTCTCACCGGGGCCGCTCCTGGGCATCCATCTGCAGGTTGACCCCATCCATCCAGAGCATCAGCTCCCGGATGGCTTTGAAGAAACGGAACTTGTCTGTGGTGTCCAGGAGCAGCTGGCGGCGGGCCACAGAACTTCCCTGAAGCTGGGCCCAGGCCTCGGCCACGGCCTGCATGTGGCGGCCAATCTCCTCAGCTTTGTCTCCAGCGTAGGCCTTCTGGAGCCGGTGGCCATCATCCTGCACCTGCTGCACCTGTGGGGCCCCAGGTCAGAGTCAGGCAGAATGAGGAGATTCCAAGGAGCTGCAGCCTGTGTTGGTCCTGGCTGCTGCTGTCCACCTCCTGCCTGTTTCACCAGCCAGAGAGGCAAGAGGAGGGGTGGCGGAGGACCCTGAGTGTGATGTGTGGGCCTGGGCCTAGCAGGAGAAGGGGCTATAAAACAGCTGTCTATCAGTTGAATTTTTAGGGGCACGAGGGACCCTAAGACTGAAAGACTGAAATATTTAGTCTGAAGAAGGGATATGGGGAGGTAGTGCTGGGTTTAAATGGCAGGCGGAAGGATTCAAGCTTATTTGTGTGGCTCTAGAGCTCAGTCTGGGAGGCACAAGTAGGTAGAGGTTAGTACAGCATGAAGGGTCCTGGAGCCACAGAGACCACCTGAAAATGACAAGGACTCTCAAAAAGGCCTGTCATTAAACATGTGAACACAGTGGCTATCCTCTGCCCAAAGATGTCTTCCAGGAGCAATTCTAACCATGTCCCTACTTGACCCCCGGGAGGGTGCCAGGCTCCCAGCACTTCTGGGACCCACCCTAGCTCACAGGAACTGTTTCCCCAAGTCTCTCTCAGCCTCCCCCACCTCCTCATGCTTGGGTCAGACCTGGGCGCTGAGAGCCTGGATATCATGCTCGTAGGCACAGTGGCGGCGCTGTAGGGCCTCAGCGGCATTGAGGTCCCGGCCAGTCCCGTCTGGAAGCTGCTGCTGCTTGTGCTGCACCCGGGCCAGGGCCTGGCGCGTCCCGTGCAGGAAGCGCTGCAGCTCGTATGCAGCCCCCAGCACCTGCCCCCGTGTGTCCAGCAGCTCGAGTAGGTCAGCCCAGGCCTCGTTGAGACTGTCCTTCCACTCAGCCACAGTGGCCCGTGCAGCATGGCCCCCAGCAATGAGCCCATTGGCCAGTGTGTTGACACTGTCCACGCGCTCCTGGCCAATGGTGCTCGTGTCCCGGGAGAACTCTCGAAATTTGTCCCGGAGCATCTGGTGGGGAAAGCAGTTCCATGGACAGTGCTGTGACCCTGGTGGGTATGGCTCTGCCAAACTCAGAACCCATCTCTCCCCAGGGCCAGGACAGGTTCTGTCCCCAGGGCTGAGTTAATGAGCAGACGCAGCCACTCCCCGGGACCCTGTATTCCAGTTTCTCTACTCGGCACAGGCAGGTCCTCGGAACCTTTAGACCTCAGACAAGTATACCCTGACCACAGCCCTCATTTCTGCACCACTGAGGGTCTAAAGCGACCAGCTATGAGGAGCCCATTTTATTGAGTTACACTGAAGAGTGACTGGGTATTTCCTTTTTGCCCTTGCCTAGGCTCAGCCCTGTGATGCTTTTTGCACAATTCTTCAAAGTTCACACCTCAAAACCCAGGAAGACCTGCTTCATGCCCCAGCCCTGGCCCCAGCCCCTCAGTGCTCTGCCCAGAGAGTCTTCCTTTGTTCCCCCAGTGGAGATGGGTGTCCTCCCCCCACTCACAGTCACATGCTCGTAGTCCTGGCCCAGCTCGTGGGAGGCCGCCACCACCTCCCGCTCCTGGATCCACTGCTCTAGGTCATCCAGCTCTCTGCGGAGCTGGCATAGCCGCAGGTGCTCCTGCAGACGCTCCCGCCGCTCCCCGGCCAGCTCCTTCAGGCTGGCATACAGCTTGTCCACCTGGGCTTGGCGGATGGATATCCGTGTGCTGTGGAGGAGGAGGTGGCACCGTGGGACTTAGGAGCCACTGCTCTGGCCCCAGCCTGTTCTGGGGAGTTCTGGTCCTCTTCATCTCTCCAAAGATAGCCAAGTCCCTGTGTCTCCAGTCCTCCATGAGGCTCTGTACACCGCAGCACAGAAGGCTCCGACGCTGCACCTTCTCCGACCAGTGCCCCTCTCCCCAGCCTCGGTCCCTGTGCAGCTGCCACTGTGCTCACCTCTCTGGGTGGTCATGGTCAATCATGTCTTGGCTGCTGGCCGCCAGCTGATGGACGGTCTGTGCATAGTTGGCCAAGGCTTGCTCCAGGACTTGATGCTTCTTCACCTCTGCCTGGGCACTCGGCTCGTCCTGGGTAAGGGACAGTGCCGTCGGGCAGTGGGTCGGTGTGAGAGGTGGAGAGGCAGAGTCCCCAAGTTACTGGGCTGAGCCCTGCTCTCACCTTGGCCTTTTCTCGGCCCATCATGTGTAACTCCTGTTCACCCATCCAGGCCTCCGCCTCTGCTGCATCACGGTAGAACTGCTGTGCCCGCAGGGCTTCCTCCAGTCGAGTCCCTCGAAGTTCCAGTTCTTGGCCCAGGCGTTTCCACATTTCCTGCAGCTCAGCCAGCTCGGGACCTGCTGCAGCAGCACCTAGAGCTCGCTGCCGCTCTGTCAGGTCCGCGATTCGGGGCTCATGGCCTCGCATCTCCTTCTGCAGAGTCTGTCATGGAAGAGCAAAGACCGAAAGGCTAACTAAGGAACCCCAAGCCCACCTCCACCCAGACCTGCTCAAGAGCACGCCCTCGCCACACTCCCGCCTCTCTTCCTTCCTGAGTACTCTCTGCACCCCTTTCCTGGCCCAGGGACACGATGGTAATGCCACATGCTCCGCTAGGGACAGATTCCCCTACAGGGTGAGGGAAGGAGGACCACAGAGTCTAGGGTTAGACACAGCACAGAGTCTGGTCCAGAGAAACCCTAGTCTAGAGAAGGAACAAATGTGCCCTTGGGAACTTTGCTTTTGCCTTTAGCCTCTGCTTCACCTGGTTTTTCTTCATGAGAAGCTGGACACTGGGTAGGTCCTTGCCATGCTCCATGGAGCTAGCCATGGGTAGACGCTCCGACACCCACAACTAAAAGAGAAGGAGAGGGTCAGTGGAGGTTCAGAGGGTAAAGCAAGCCTAGGGGTTGGATATTGGGGCTACCTAGGGCTATTGGGGTGTGCAAGGAATGGTCTTCTCTGGTGCCAGAGTAAAGGGCCTGAGAAGGCATCCCCAGATCTCCCTAGAGGGGAGATTTTTCAAGCCCAAAAGAAGAGGGACAAGGAACTGCTGGCCCCTCCCCAGCTTCTGCTCAGGAGGCTAGAGAGCCATGTGGTGGGGGCAGGCTGCCCAAACAAAGGCTCCATTCTGTCCTGGGCCCAGTGACTTACAATCTCATCCTCCACGTCCCGGTGGAACTGGTGCTGCTCACGAGAAGCATGCAGGCGCCGGCAGCGCTCCCGCATGGGCTGGCACAAGGCCCTGAACTTCTCCTCCACGGCCTTCGAGGTCCTCTCTACTTCCCCTGCACCCTGGTCTTCCTGGGCCAAGGCTTTTGCCTGGGCCTGGATCGCCTCCACCTCCTTCTCCCTCACAGCCATCTCCCGCTCCAGCATCTGCACATCGGAGAGGAAGGAGGTGTTGGTACCACATGTCTACCTTTGAATTCAGAGGAGACGCCGGACCACACCAAGCCAGTTGTGACTTCTTATCTCTGGGGCTCACCCCAGGGACAGCATCCCTGGGTCAGTGGACCTTAAACTTTAATATACATAAGGATCCAGGGCAGTGTGATGACTGTGCCATCAACCCTAAATCCACCTCAGGTCCACATTCATCTTTGCCCTGCTCTGGGACAGTGCCCCTGGGCTCTGAAACATCTCTTGCTACTGGTGCAATGCTTGGCCCTATCAGTAGAAGGCGCTGGAGGGATACCACGGTGGACAGTGGAGGAACAGGGGTTTGGTTCCAGGGTGTTCTTACTCCTACAGCAAAACCACACAGGAGATCCATTCGCTGTCACCCTCCAGCACGGTTTGCTGGCACCCCAATGGCAACTTCCTGCTGGCTTGTGTTGGCTGTCCAGCCCATGATACCCCAGCACATTTCTAGACCATTCAGTGGGCTTCTGCTCTCTCCAAGGAGGTGTAAAACTCAGCCATCTTTTTCCTTCCTTAGGTATCCCTCCTTGGCCCTAGTGGCAGTAGCTGCTCCCTACATTTGCTATACCTGTATTCTTTAGTGAAGGGACCAGCAAATCTAGCCCATTGCCTATTTTTGTAAAGTTTTATTGGAACACAGCTACACCCTTCTTTTATATGTTATGTAAGCCTGCTTTTACTTTACAAGGACATAGCTGAATAGTGTGACAGAGACCATGTGACCCACAAAGCCCCAAATATTTACTAACTGGCCCTTTCCAGAAAAAGGTTTTCTTTGTTTTATTTTTCTTTTTTTTTTTTTGAGATAAACTCTTGCTGTGTTGCCCAGGTTGGAGTGCAGTGGCATCACACAACTCACTGCAATGTCTGACCCCGGACTCAAGTGATCCTCCTGCCTCAGCTCCCTGAGTAGCTGGGACTATAGGTACCTGTCACCATGGCTAATTTTTCTGTTTAGTAGAGACAGGGGTCTCACTCTTGCTCAGGCTGGTCTCAAAGTTCAAGCAACCCTCCCTCCTCAGCCTCCCAGAGTGCTGGGATTACAGGCATGAGCCACCTTACTTGGCCAGAAAAACGTTTTTGAATCCTGTTGTAGAATTCCCTTTATCCCTTTTAACTATAATACTTTTTACTGCTTAATGCTTCATTTTATCAAAGTTCCTATCTTCAAATCACTGGCTGGTCTCTGTCTGACTTTGCCCTGACTGATACATACCCTAGAGATTCTGACATCGATGGCCCATAGAAGTCACTTTGAGAAGCTCCATTAGAGAGAGATGTTACCTCCCAGGCCTCAGAACAGTCCCTCAAATCATAAGATCTGTGGCCTCCCTGCCTTCCTCTGCTGTTCCCCACCCCAATCAAAGGCCCACGGCCTACCTGCTGCTTCTTGAGCAGAATGTTGACACTGGTGAGGTCCTTGCCATAGTCATCAGAGTGCAGCTGGGCCTGCAGGCTCTCCAGCCAGCTCTCCAGGGCAGAACAGCTCTGGGCAAACAGCTCAGCTCGGTTGGCATCAAAGAGGCTGCGGGCCTTGGCTTGAGTGGTGGTCTCCAGCTCATCCCAGCGCCGGTGCAGGTCCCCCAGCTTCTCTGACACCAGAGCTTTGAGCTCTGGCTTCTCAAGGGTCAGCTCCCGCCCTTCCTGGGAGGCGGGACAGAGAGTTTAAGTGCCAGAATTAGACACCACTGACCCTCACAGGCTGACAGTAGACCAGGGACCTTAAGGGCAGTAGAGACCTAAAATGTGGGCAGTTTCCAAGTCCTGGGTGTTCTCATCAGTATACTCTTTCCAGAGGTTTTCCCTTTTTTTTTTTTTTTTTTTTTTTTTAGACAGAGTCTTAAGCCATTGCCCTGGGGAGAGTGTTACGGCATCATAGCTCATAGCAACCTCAAACTCGTGGGCTTAAGTGATTCCCTTGCCTTAGCCTCCCAAGTAGCTGGGACTACAGGTGCCCGCCACAATGCCTGGCTTTTTTTTTTTTCCGTTACAGTTGTCATTGTTATTTTAGCTAGCCCGGGCCAGGTTTGAATCCACCAGCCTCAATGTATGTGGCTGGTACCCTGCCCACTGAGCTATGGGCACTGCCTGAGAGGTTTTCCCTTCTAAGCTGCCCTTCCCTCCCTGTGGATTAGGCCCCACTCCTTCAGGGCCCAATTCAAGCCCCATTTCAACTAAGAAGCCATGGTCCTCTCTCCTTGACCTGAGCTCCTTGCACTTAAAGGCTCCAGCGTGACGCTGCACAAGGACCCACCCCTCACATTTCTCAGCTCCTTACTCCTCACTGCAACTGTGGCAAATGAGTCCCACCTGGCCTCCCTACTTTCAGCCTCTCTGCATGAGGACTTCTGCATCACAGGGGCGAGGGAAGTGTGCACTCCTAAGCTGCGTGGGAGGCAAGTCAGAAGCCCAGAGAGTTGATGCCTACAGAAGTAGCCCTTAGCCCTTAGTGACAGAGAGCTGACAGATGAGCACCTGCCACTCGCCTGCTCTGGTTGTGACAATGCTGATGTGTGTTCTGTACCGTGTCCTGCAGCACCCAGTTAGGACTGTGCTCCTGGAGCCCATGGGGGGAACTCACAGTGTGCCCTTTATTGACATCCATCCCTTCTCTGGTGCATCTCTTCTCTCTCCACTGGTGCTCCCTGGGATCACACCCTGCACTAGTATCTACTTCTTGAGGGACCCAAACCCAGGCCCTGCATTAGGGGGTTCTACACATGCTGTTACTATCAGGATAAAGAGCATCTAAGGCTAGCACTGCGTGGGTAACTTCACAACCCCCAACACAATGTACACCTCAGAGCACACCCCTATGGTGACTGGAGCCTCTCATGGCTGGGCCTGGCGTGTTCTTCCCACCAGTTCTTGCATGGGCCCCTCTGTACCTTCTGTGCTCCTGCCAGATGGGCCTACCCTCTTGCTCCTGTACCAGCATCCCCATGCCCCTGGTTTTCTGCTGACACTGTTTCCTCTACCGAGAAACATAGTTCCCTTAATATCTCTGCTCATCCAAGTTCTGCTCATGGCCGATGGACTGCCCTGGGTGCTCCTACAAGTCCCTCCTCTCTCCTTTGTCCCAGGCTTCGTCATCAGGTGCTCTCTTGGGCACACATCCTGTGCCGCTCTGGGTGTACTTCAGCTATTAGTGTGTGTCATACTTAGGCCATACTCAGACTGTCCTGGCTATGGTGTTGTTCCTTTAGGGTGGAGCCTGCAATGGAATCACCTTTGCCCCCCATGCAGGGCCTACCACGATGCTTTGCATGGAGAAGCACCAAGTAAATATTTGCTGAACAAATAGGAAAACTAAAAGCACCACCTCCTCCCCAACCATCGTGCCCTTGGGGGAGGAAAGCGTTTCTCTGTACCTGCAGTACATAGCAGAATGCTGAGCACACAAATGTTCTCTAGGAAACCTGCTGAGTAGAAATAAAGTTTTACTTGTCCCTACTTCTGGAGGAAGGGCTGGGCTGGAGACCGAGTACAGGAATAACAAGACATAATAAAGTTTTATTGGAATACTGTGGCTGCTTTTGCACCATAACAGTACAGACGAGTAGCTGCAGCACAAAACGCATGGCCTGAAAAGCCTGAAATATCTACTGGTAGTCCTTCATGGAAAATGTCTGCAGATCCCTGCTGAAGAGTTTCATTCTGCCCTGGACCCAGGGAAGCTGAACCAGAGATGCACTGCAGCTCCTACTAGTGTGTACTTTTGACAAGTTCTGGAGTCACTGTCCCACAACCCTAAGACATCTGTTCCCCAGGCCAAGTTTTCCACCTCGGAGGTGTGGCAGCAGGGCCCTGTGATCTCTAACCCTGAAGAAAAGCCCATCTGGGGGGAGGCCCCTCCCTTGCATGAGCCAGCCCCAAGGCTCAGTAGCCCCAGAAGCTGGCTCTGGCTGCTCCTGCCACTCCACTCACCTCATCTACTTTGTCCAGCCAGTCCTTGTTGGCAGCCAGCTCGGCCATGAATGCCTGGTGCTTCTGCCACTTGGTGTGCAGGTTGCGGGCCTCATCATAGGATACATCCTGGGCTGTCAGCATCTTCTCATCAATCCAGAGCTTCAGCTGGACCAGATGTAAAGCAGGAATGGAAGACAGAATGTTTCCAAGGGAGAGATGATTAGTGGACAAAACGGGGGCAAAGGCAAGCCAGGGTGGTAGACTGGGGAAGAAGGAGTGAAGGGGCTCACACATTCTGGTGGCACCGTGATGGGCTTGTTCTAGGCTCAAGTGAAAAGGGGATGGCTAGGGAATGTCACAGGGGACATCAGGGACTAGGGGCCTCACCTCATGACAATCTTGCAGGAAATGCTGCTGCTCTCGGTTGTCCCGAAGACGGCCCAGAAGCTGCTGTGCTGCTTCCTGATTCTTCCTGTGTCTGCAATGACAGCCTGGAGTAAAACCTTTGAACTTGCCGTGAAAGGGTTATGACCCTTTAGCTAACTCAGATGTCTTCAGTCCTCCTTCCTGCCAGGGGAACACCAGGAGCCCTGACTCCCAGGCCTGCCCTGGTGTGGGGAAGGCAGAAACCTCAGGCCCTCTCCCACTGCTTGGTTCTTCCTCCTCTGTCAGCTGCTACCCCATCTGCCAGCTCACCTGGGCCACGTTCTCGATCTCTGGGGCTAACCTGTCTCCACTCACTTCCCCCTGTGGCCCCGGCTGTGCACCACTGTCCTCACCGCACCTCTTCTCAATGGAGTCTGCCTTCTCTCGGATCTTCTCAGCGTGGACATTGCCCCCAGACACCAGCTGGCGCCCAGCCTCCAGGAGCCCGCGGATCCGCTCCCCACTGGCATCCATGGTGCTCATGAAGTCTTCCAGTTTTTTTATGGCAGCATCAGCAGCCTGGAGTGTCCCCGGCATCTCAGTGTGAGACAGAACATATTCCTGTGTGGGAGAGCAACACTGAGCTCACTTCTCACAGCACAATCTAGGTCCTCAGAAGGGACCCACCCAGGCTGTCATCTGAGATGTAGGGGCCATATCTGGGAGGGAGAGTCCTGCTAACATGGACCTCAGAGAATGGCCAGGAGGCTGTGCTGGAGGAGTTTCCCAGTCCCACTCCTGCTCCATTTTACTTCTCTCTCAGAGAGACCTCTTTGATAGTTATGTGACTAGCTAGGTTTTCTATTTCCTCTAAAGTTAGTTTACTTTTTACCTCTCATGTTTCTTTCTTTTTTTTTTTTTTGAGACAGAGCCTCAAGCTGTCCCCCTGGGTAGAGTGCCGTGGCATTACAGCTCACAGCAACCTCCAACTCCTGGGCTCAAGCGAGTCTCTTGCCTCCACCTCCCAAGTAGCTGGGACCA
>CAUYTI010162499.1:0-10458 GCA_963575145.1 Galago senegalensis | reverse complement strand
AAAAAAAAAAAACCCTGCTGGCTCGGCACCTGTGGCTCAAGCGGCTAAGGCACCAGCCATATACACCTAAGGTGGTGGGTTCAAATCCCCAGCCCGGGCCGCCAAACAACAATGACAGCTGCAACCAAAAAATGGCCAGGCATTGTGGCGGGTGCCTGTAGTCCCAGCTACTTGGGAGGCAGAGACAGGAGACTCCCTTGAGCCCAGGAGTTGGAGGTTGCTGTGAGCGTGATGCCATGGCACTCTACCCAGGGGGATAGCTTGAGGCTCCGTCTAAAAAAAAAAAAAAAAAAAAAACCCTGCTAATGGGAGAAATATACTTTCTTCAATATAAGATTATGCTGCAAAATCTCTGCAAAAGAATGTGTGTGTGTGTGTGTGTGTGTGTGTTTGCAGTTTTTGTCTGGGGCTGCCCGGGCCCAGCACCCTACTCCTTTGAGCCACAGGCACTGCCCCAAGAATAATGTATATATTTACAAGATCTGCTTACTTTACAGGTGACTTTGTAAGAGAAGTCAGGTCAAGGTATAGTCCTTATTCAGAAGGCTGGGCCTCACCTCCTTGCAGAAGCCCTTTTTCAATAAGTTCATGTGTGACCTGTGGTGTTGTTCAAATTTGCAAACTGCAAGAAAATACAAATTTTCCAAGACCCAGTGGACTACACTTCATCTTTTGCATATTGCAAGCAGAGTTTTCTGAGGAAGAAGGGTGGGATCACAAGCCTAAGATACTTGAAAGGTGGCTCGGAACAACACGGGTGCCCTGAGGGGGCAGTCAGTTTAGAGGTACCCATGCTCACGAAGGCTCACACCTAGAGGAGTTCCCTTGGGCAGTAGAAGTGATGGCTGTGTTCTTGGTAACTTTTCATTCTTTATCCCCACCTTCACTATAATGTATCTCTCTTTTTTTCCATTTTTTTATTTATATATATTTGTGGGCTACAAATGCAATTGTGCTACGTTGGTATGTTGCCTTGTGGTGAAGTCAAAGCCTTCAGTGCATCCATCACTGGAGCAATGTGTATTGTACTCACCGAGCAAAGCCCAAATTCTCACTCCTCCAAGTCTCCACCGTCCATAGTTCCACACTCCTCTTCTTCCATGTGTACACGTTATTTAGCTCCCACTTATATATAAGGCCATGTAGTATTTGTCTTTCTGTATCTACATTGTTTGGTTTCACTTAAAATAATGGCCTCCAGATCCATGCATATTGCTGCAAAAGTCATGTTTTCACTCTTTTTCATGGATGAATAGTATTCCATAGTGTGTATATATATGTGTGTGTGTGTGTGTGCACACATATGTATATCTACAAGTATACATACCATATATACCACATTTTCTTTATTCAGTCCTCCACTGATGGACAGTTGGTTCATCTGTATCTTTGCTATTGTGAACAGTGTTACAATAAACATATAAGTGCAAATATCTTATTAATATGTTGATTTCTTTTCCTTAGGGTAAATATCTAGTAGTGGGAATGCTAGATCACAGGGCAGTTCTATTTTTAATTCTTTGAGGAGCTTCCATGCTGTTTTCCATAGAGGTTGCACTAATTTATAATACATTCCCACCAACAATATATAACAGTTCCCTTTTCTCCACATTTTCTCCAACATCTGTTATTTTTTTTTCTTTTGCATAATAGCCATTCTGATGGACATAAAATATCTCACTGTGGTTTTAATCTGCATTTCCCTAATGATTAGTGATGGTGAAAATTTCAAATGCTTGTTGGCCGTTTGTTTGCCTTCATTTGAAAAATGTCTGTTTATGTCCTTAGCCCACTTTTTAATTGAGTTATTTGGGGTTTTTCTGTGGTTTTTGAGTTTTTCAAGTTCCTTATAAATTCTGAATATCAATCCCTTGTCAAACTTATAGTTTGCAAATAGTTTCTCCCATTCTGCAGGTTCTGTTAATTATTTATTTTGCTTTGCAGAAGCTTTATAACTTAATTAAGTACCACCTGTCTGTTTTTAATTTTGTTGTCTGGGCTTTTGAGGTCATAGTCATAAATTGTTTACTTAGACCAATGTCCATAGAGTTTTCCCCAGATTTTCATCTAGTATTTTTGTAGTTTCAGGTCTTGTTTTCAAGTCTTTAATCTATCTTGAGTTGGTTTTTATATGTGATGAGAGATAGGGGTCCAGTTTCATTCTTCTGCATCCGCAATCCAGTTTTCCCAGTACCATTTAATCAAAGTGAAAGGTATCCTTTCCCTGGTATATGTTCTTATCGACTTTGTCAAAGATCAGTTGGTTGCAAGCATATGATTTTATTTGGGGGTTCGCTATCCTGTCTCATTGATCTACATGTCTCTTTTCGAACCAGTATCATGCTGTTTTGGTTACTACAGCCTATAATCTGAAATCAGGCAACATGATGCTACCGGTTGTATTCTTCTGCTCAAGAGCAGCTTTAGCTGTTCAGGCTCTGTTTGGTTCCATATGAACTTTAGAATTTTTTTTCCTAATTCTGTGAAAAATGATGTTGGTATTTTGATATAGATTGCATTGAGCCTATGAATTACTTTAGGCAGTATGATCATTTTAACTGTATTAATACTCCCAATTCATGAACATGAAATATTATCCATTTGTTGGTATCATTTACTATTTCTTTTACTAGTTTTGTAGTTTTCCTTGTAGATATCTTTCACCTCCTTAGTTAGATACATTCCTAGGCTTGAGTTTTGGTGGGGAGGTTGCCCTCTTGTTTGGTTCTCAGCTGGGTAAGTATTTGTGTAGTGAAATACTCCTGATTTCTGTAGGTTTATTTTGTATCCTTCTGAATTCAATTATCAAATCTCAGGAGTTTTTAGTAAAGTCTTTAGGACTCTCTACATATAAGATTGTATCATCAGCAAAGAGGCGACTTGACTTCCACTTTTCCTATTTAGATTCTTTTTATTTATTTATTGTTGTCTTTCCTGATTGCTCTGACCAGGACTTCTAGTACTATGTTGAGTAAGAGTGGTGAAAATGGATATCCTTCTTCTTTCAGCTCTTAGAAGTAATGTTTTCAACTGTTCCCCATTAAATATGATGTTGCCTGTGGTTTTGTCATATATTGCCTTTAGTATTTTGAAATAGGTTCCTTCAATGCTTAGTTTGCTGAGAATTTTTATCATAAAAGGATATCACATTTATTGATTTGTATATGTTGAGCTATCCTTACATCCCTGGTTTAAAACCCACTTGATCCTGGTGTACTATCTTTTTAATGTGCTATTGGATTTGATTCGCTAGTATTTCTGTCAGGGATTTTTGTTTCTGTGTTCACGATAATGCATTTCTTTGATCTGTTTGATTCTTTATTATGGAACTTGCAGGGTGTGCCTTGATGTTCTTGGTGTTTGGGATAATGGAGGTGGATAAGGCAAGTTGGCTTCAATAAATGTGTTATATCACACAAAATGAATTAAGGACAAAAATTACAGGATAATCTCAATCAATAGATGTAGGAAAAAATTCAGTAAAATTCAGCATCCTTTCATGATAAAGAATGGACATGAGGCCCAACTTTCCCCCATTACCTTGAGAGTTTGGTGGAGCAGGAGCTTGAGAGTCATTAACTTCTTTGGTTGGATTAGGGATTGGAATTATTTGAGCCTTCCTAGCAGCAAATAAAAATTGATAGAATAGCAAAAACTCAGGATATCCAAGACAGAAAGACCAGAATTTTTTTAAAGAAATTCCCCATACAACTGAAAAAGTGAGGAAGGTTTGACTTATAGCTGTTACAATTAGATTTATACAAAAGTATAAATTTAGCAAATACTAATAAAAAATCTTTTTATTATTTTTTGAAAATATTTTTTCAATACTCTACTTACCCAAAGTTACTGGATCCTGAGACAGACAATAAAAAGATAGCCCTAAACAGCCTGTATTGATCTCTGCAAGTCAGTTCATAATCAAAGACAAGCTGAGGGCTGGCCAGTTATGTAGATAGATTTGTTAAGCACCTCAAGATTCAGTCCATCATTCACAATCCTTTGCAGTCTTTCAGCCCTATCCTATGCTAGGATGCATGAATCGGTCTCTTTGTTCCCAGAGAAACAAAACATTCCCTGAATTATAATACTTACATTTCTCTTTGGCTTTTTTCCTTTTCTGCCCTGGACTTAAGGATTTAATCTACTTTGGGAAATGATTTTATCTTGCTCTTCTCTGTATCCCTAGTATAATGATTAATAAAACTTCTGAGGAGCTTAAAATTCTTCAGCAGGTACGCCAGGTAATGGGAGTCACTGCTTTGTTCACAGAAACTTTTCTGACAATGGCACATTCTTCGAGGATGCTGCCCATCTCTGTTACTGCTCAGAATGCACAACTAGTCCTGACCAAGTGCCTTCACAACTAATCTACCACAAGTGTTCGTTCCTGCAGTCTACTTCCAGTGGAAACATACCCGTGTTGGATCATCCATTTCCAGACCCTCAGTTCAAAGAGCTTTGGCTATAAACTCTTTGAGGATAAAGATTGGCTTTTTATTTTTTCTTCCCTGAATCTAACAAATTGTGGGCATTTAACAAACATTTATCATCTGAATTGTATACTTGCTGATGTCTTAGCTTGTTTTTAATTATATTTCTGTATTTTTCATGGAACTTACCATTTCAGAGAGGTAAACTAACTTGCCTGTGTTTATCTGGCCAGTAAGTTGCCCTGCAGGAAAACAACCCTACACCTGTGAAAGCCAGAGACTGTGCTCCCTCCAGAGACTGTGCTCGCTCCAGAGACCATGCTCCCTCCATTGCATCACACTGCTTTGCACATACCACTTAAATCAAACAGAACTTTTCACATTTGACCCTAAGGCAATGATTTAAAAGTTGTAAATTTAGGCAGTAACCTAAGCAAGGTAATGAGGAAGAAATTCGTGGTTAGGACTTTCCCCAGAATCTCCAGTAATAATAACAGTCTTACTACATTGTCTAATGAGCTTACTCTATTCCAGATACCATGCTAAGTATTCTGTGTCTACTGAAACACGTAATACTCCTAGGAGTGAAGCTAATACTATTATTTCTGTTTTACAGATATGAAAACTGAGGTTCACAAAGGTAAGTTGCCAAACCCTAATAATTAAAGATAATCAGTAACTACATACACAGATAGATGTAGAAAAAAATAGATGTAGGAAAATAGATGTAGGAAAAACTTCAGTAAAATTCAGCATCCTTTCATGATAAAGAATGGACTTGGGACCCAACTTTCCCCCATTACCTTGAGAGTTTGGTGGAGCAGGAGCATTTTTTTCATGTGTTTGTAAGCCATGAACCTGTTCAAGTCTCTAACTAAATATACAGATTGTCTTCAATTAGGAAGAATGACAACTGTCATTTAAATGCCATTTAAAATGCTAGATTTGTCCTAACTGATAACATGCCAACACATTCACTGGCACAATAATAACTGCACTACTCAGAGTTTAAAAGGTGTGGCAGATGGAGGGAGGTAACAAAAAGAGATATGCACTTTTTTTTAACTGCCCAAATTCTTTATTTTCTTTATTTTCTTTTTTAATTAAATCATAAAGAGGTAGATCATGTATACATTAATGCATTTATGGGGTACACAAGTCATGCCTTGAAAGTACTTGGAAAAGAAACTTGCCGGAGAGCACCTAATGAGAGGCAAGCAGGAGTTATCTGTGGCACCAACATGCTATACAAGAGCTAACTTGTGGACCAAGGGGAAGATGCAGACATCACAACATGAAAAATGGCAGGCAGCGCCGCGCTGATAGCATGTGTGAGAGCAGAGATAATGAAACCATACACCTGAGAGCAGTTTAGAGTCAGTGAGCATGAACCTGGACAAGTGAAAACAAAGGAAGTTAATGAAGAGAAGGAGAAACAAGGTATCTGTAGTTACATTGTTTCAATTAACAGCTGAGGAGCAGGAGTCCTCAGTCACATTCATCTTTTTTTTTAATTCTGTATTAAATCAGAACTGTGTGCATTAATGCATTTATGGAGTACAATGTGTTGATTTGACATACAATGTGGAATGCTTACCTCTGGTTAACATAACTGTCTCCTTGCTTACTTATTTGTTATAACAAAAACATTCATACTCTATTCTTAATAGTATAGAAATGCATCATTGCATTATGCACATTAGTTTGGATTCCAAAGAAAATCCTCCCTCCTCCTGGCTTCCCCCTTCACCTCCCCTCTCTTGCATCTTACCAGGAGGTAAGTTCTTTCTGAATTATAGTTATGTTTTACCATTCCTATGAATGTGTAGGTGATTACATACGGATTTCATAGAAGTATTGCATACATTGAATACTTTTTTTTTTTCCATTCCTGACATACTTTACTAAGAAGAATATGTTCCAGCTCCATCCAGGTAAACATAAAAGATATGAAGTCTCTATCTTTTTATGGCTGCATAGTATTCCATGGTGTACATATACTATAGTTTGTTAATCCATTCATGGGCCGATGGGCACTTGGGCTGCTTCCATTACTTGGCAATTATGAATTGGGCGTAAATAAACATTCTGGTTCTAACATCTTTGTTGTAAAATGATTTTTGAGCATCTAGGTAAATACCTAGTCAAGGAATTGCAGGATCAAAAGGTAGGTCCATTTTTAGTTCCTTGAGTAGTCTCCAAATTTCCTTCCAAAAAGGCCATATTAGCTAACATTCCTACTAGCACTGTAGAAGTGTTCCCCTTCTGTCCACATCCACACCAACATCTCTGGTTTGGGGACTTTGTGATGTGGGCTGATCTTACTGGAGCTAGATGATATCTCAAAGTGGTTTTGATTTGCATTTCTCTGGTGATTAAAGATAGTGAGCATTTTTTCAAGTGTTTGTAAGCCATGAACCTGTCTTCTTCAAAGACGTTTCTGTTCAAGTCTCTTCCCCACATAGAAATCGGATTATTTGGGTTTTTTCTTATTAATTAGTTTGAGCTCTCTGTGGATTCTAGTTATCACTAGAATAACTAGTTATCTAGTTACCTTTGTCAGAAGTATAGCCTGCAAATATCTTTTCCCATTCTGAAGGCTGTCTGTTTGCTTTATTTACTGTGCTCTTAGCTGTGCAGAAGCTTTTTACTTTGATCAGATCACAGTAATATGATTTTGGTGTTGCTTCAATTCCCCAGGGGGTCTTCCTCATAAAAAATTCTCCCAGGCCAATTTGTTCAAGCGTTTTCCCTGCACTATCTTCTAATATTTTTATAGTTTTATGTCTTAAGTTTAAATCTTTTATCCAGTTAGATTCAATCTTTGTTAATGGTGAGAGATGTGGGCCCAGTTTCATTCTTTTGCAGGTCACCAGCCAGTTCACCCAGCACCATTTGTTAAATAGGGAATATTTCCCCCATTGAATGTTTTTGATAGGTTTGTCAAAGATCAGATGACTTTATGTAAGTGTCTGGGTTCATCTCTTGGTTCTCTATTCTGTTCCATACATCTACCTCTCTATTTTTGTGCCCATACCAGGCTATTTTTAAAGATTTATAGTATAGCCTGAAGTCTGGTAATGTGATACCTCCTGATCTATTTTTATTTCTGAGTAGTGTATTTGCTATTCAAGGTTTTTTCTGATTCCATATAAAATGAAGCACTATTTTTTCAAGTTCTTTAAAGTATGATTATGGTTCCTTAATAGGGATTGCATTAAATCTGTAGATTGCTTTGGGTAGTATAGACATTTTAACAATGCAGATTCTTCCCAACCATTCATCTTATCCCAAGTGTTTTCTCTATAAAATAATGTAGAATAGTGAAGAAGAATACCGGTTTTAAAAGTTTACTTTAAATTGAACTCAAGTATGTATTAAGAACCCACTCTATGCTAGAAATAAAGCAAACATGTACAAATGAGAACATGTCTGACCCTTGAAGTACTCACAGTATAAAGGGAAGGCAGAGATATAAACTCTGTTTTCATTATGAAAACAGCAACTGTCATTTTCAGGCATCTAACATATCAGATACTGGGCTGTGTGCATCCATATGTTATAAACTCATTTAATCCTCAAGTGACTGAGAGGCAAGTATAATTGTTCTCATTTTTATAATTGCGAAAACTTTGACTCAAAAAGCTTATATAGATTGCCCAAGATAATACATTCAGATGACAGTAAAGTCTCACTGATTATAAAGCTGTGTTATTTCCATTCTACCAAATAGTCTTTCCAAAAATGTAGGCTAGAGAACAATACGGTCTATCAATAGGAAAAAGATATCTAGTATTACCTTGAGGCTATGTGGAACACTAGCTAGATTGGCCAGAGATTAGAATATAGGTTGATAACTGGTACTCTATACTAACAGAGGCAGTATAGAACTTAGCTTTATCACTGCTTAATGAATGTAAGTAGGTACTATATTTTGTATTTTTATAAAATTATATAACCTGTCCTTATTGATGGAGTTTTGGCATTATGAAAAAACATCATTTTACTTTCATTTGTACAGGTATCAATGAAGTTGAGATAATTTAAATATATTTATTGGACATTTGCATTACCCATTTATGAATAAATTATTCATATTCTCTGCCCAGTCTTCATATTTTTCCTATTCTTAAGAGTTTTTGTTTATTTTTTCTTCTGTTTTTTAAGTTTTTGTTTGTTTCTTTCTTTCCTTCTTCCTTTATTTTTTCCTCTTTCTTTTTCTACCAGGTTTATTGAGGTATAATGGACAAAACTGTATAAGTTTAGGTGTACAATATGAAAATTTGATAGACATATTGCGAAGTAATTACAACAGTCAAGTTAGTTAACATATAAATCACCTCACATAGTTACCATTTTGTGTGTGTGTGTTGAGAATATTTAAGATCTACTCTTAGTAAACTTCAGGTTTATATTATAGTTATGTTAACTATAGTCACTATATGATTCATTAAATTCCCAGGATATATACATTTTATAACTGAAAGCTTGACCAATATCTCTAGTGGGTTTTTTATTTTTATTTTTATTTTTTATTAAATCATAGCTGTGTACATTAATGCAGTCATGGGGTACAATGTACTGGTTCTATATACAATCTGAAATATTTCATCAAACTGGTTAACATAGCCTTCATGTCATTTTCTTAGTTATTATCTTAAGACATTTATATTCTACATTTAGAAAGATTCACATGTACCCTTGTAAGATGAACCATAGAAGTGGTCCCACCAATCACCCTCCCTCCACCCATCCTCCCCTCTCCCCTCTCCTCCCTCTCCCCTTTCCCCATATTCTTGGGCTATAATTGGTGAAAGCTATAAATTAGTTTTATAGTAGGGCTGAGTACATTGGATACATTTTCTTCCATTCTTGAGATACTTTGCTAAGAATAATATTTTCCAGCTCCATCCATGTAAATATGAAGGGGGTAAAGTCTCCATCTTTCTTTAAGACTGCATAATATTCCATGGTGTACATACACCACAATTTATTGATCCAGTGGGTACTTGGGCTTCTTCCATGACCTAGCAATTATGAATTGGGCTGCAATAAACATTCTGGTACAAATATCTTTCTTGTAATATGATATTTGGTCTTCTGGATATATACCTAGTAGAGCAATTGTAGGATCAAATGGCAGGTCTATGTTTAGATACTTAAGTGTTCTCCAGACATCTTTCCAAAAGGATTGTATTAGTTTGCATTCCCACCAGCAGTGTAGAAGTGTTTCCTATTCTCCACATTCATGCCAGCATTGCTGGTTTTGAGATTTTGTGGTATGGGCTAATCTTACTGGAGTTAGATGATATCTCCAAGTAGTTTTGATTTGCATTTCTCTGATGATTAAGGATGATGAGCATTTCTTCATGTGTCTGTAGGCTGTGCACCTGTCTTCTTCAGAGAATTTTCTCTTCAAGTCCCTTGCCCACCCTGAGATGAGATCATGTGTTCTTTTCTTGCTAATACATTTGAGTTCTCTGTGGATTCTGGTTATTAAACCTTTGTCGGAGACATAACCTGCAAATATCTTCTCCCATTCTGAGGGCTGTCTGCTTGCTTTACTTACTGTGTTTGTGGCTGTGCAGAAGCTTTTTAGTTTGATCAGGTCCCAGTAGTGTATTTTTGATGTTGTTTCAATTTCCCGGGAGGTCTTCCTCATAAAATATTTGCCCAGGCCGATTTCTTCAAGAGTTTTCCCTACACTTTCTTCTAGTATTTTTATAGTTTCATGTCTTAAGTCTCGATCTTTAATCTAGTGAGAGTCTATCTTAGTTAATGGTGAGAGGTGTGGGTCCAGTTTCAGTTTTCTACAGGTCACCAGCCAGTTTGCCCAGCACCATTTGTTAAATAGGGAATCTCTTCCCCACTGAATGTTTTTAATTGGCTTGTCAAAGATCAGATAATGGTAAGTAGCTGGGTTCATCTCTTGGTTCTCTATTCTGTTCCATACATCTATCTCTCTGTTTTTGTTCCAGTACCATGCTATTTTGATCACTATTGATTTATATTATAGTCTGAGGTC
>CAUYTI010162496.1:0-12964 GCA_963575145.1 Galago senegalensis | reverse complement strand
CAGCAACCTCCAACTCCTGGGCTCAAGCGAGTCTCCTGCCTCAGCCTCCCAAGTAGCTGGGACTACAGGCGCCCACCACAGTGCCTGGCCATTTTTTGGTTGCAGCCATCATTGTTGTTTGGCGGGCCTGGGCTGGGGATTCAAACCCGCCACCTTAGGTGTATGTGGCTGGCGCCTTAGCTGCCTGAGCCACAGGCGCTGAGCCAAGATGTATGATTTTAAATTTAAATGATTCTATTGGGAGAGTTCTTCATTTATATTACAGGTATGTTGTAAGGAATCAAGTCAAATAGTTTGACCTTCCATCTCATTTCCATACAATGTGTATATTTGTTTCAGTGATGAGATGGGGTTGCAGAGTAGGAAGTAATGACATAGAGGCAATTAAAAAAAAAGTTTTGAGTGGGGCAAGGTGGCTTATACTTGTAATCCTAGAACTCTGAGAAGCTGAGGTGAGAGAATCACTTAAACTCAGCAATCTGAGACCACTCTGAGCAAGAGTAAGACCCCATCTCTACTAAAAATAGACAAATTAGCCACGTGCAATGGCCCTACCCATAGTCCCAGCTACTTGGGAGGAAGCTAAATCAGAACCATCTCTTGGGCCCATGAGTTTGAGGTTGCAGTGAACTATGATGACAACACTGCACTCTAGCCTGAGCAACACAGTGAGACCCTGTTTCAGAAAAAAAAAGTTTTACCTCACTCCTTTGTATGTTTTCACTTATGTGCTTATATTTAATCTCTCTTCTCACATTTCAAATTTAGAAGTTATTTAGACATATCTCAAACATTTAGGTTGTTTACACTATGTAATTTTCTTTTTACTTAGTCTGTGGTTATATACTAGGTAATAATCAAAGTCTCAAGAGTAAAAGAAAAATAGAGATGTTAGAAAAAGGTTCCCAGGATAATAGTGCAATTATCAAAGTTAACATTTCCTTACCAAAGTCAAATTTTTAAAATGAAGTATTAGCTATGCTTGTTATTTTATAGGAAAACTGACATACAACACTTATGACTAGAGTTAATTTTTTATAGAAACCAAACCAAAACTATACTTAAAATGGCATGTCTATATTATTTGCTTTTCGTCAAGCAAATTCTATTTTGCTATTCTAGATATCATTATTTTATACAGTCTTGATTTTGTTATGTAATTCTCTTCACTGGTAATACTTACAGCTAACTTGTAGCTATTTGCAAGGCTGATCATTTGCTGGGCGAGGCCATTTAACAACCGAGTACGAAGAGATAGGTCATCTATGTCATGACGAAAAGGAAAAGCAATACCATCCACTATTACTAATCGAACCTAAATACAAAAGAAATAATGACATTAAATTAGCTATGAAAAATGAAATAATAAAAGTGGCATCCATTACAGAAAAAAAGCTTAAAATCCAGCATTTTATGTCTAACTCCTCAAAGAATGGTTTTCTTGTGGAAAGGTAGGTTTTTTTGTTTGTTGGAAGACACAGGGTATTGCTCTGTCACACAAGCTGGAGTGCAATGGTATCATCATAGTTCACTGCAGCATCAAAATCCTGGGCTCAATGGATCCTCCTATACCCCTAAGTAGGTTGGATCACAGGGATTACTACACCCAAATGAGAGTTGTAAATCCATTTAACGAATGCTCTCTGTAGTAATCACTCAAAGTTAAAATGTACTATGGTTTGATAACATAGTAGCTTAAAATAATCCAAAAAGAGAGAGGAAAAATTAAAAGTTTCTTATAACTTGCCAGTATACAAAGTTTTTACTGTTAAAAAGCACATTTAGGTTTGGCGCCTATAGCTCAGAGGGCTAAGGCGCCAGCCACGTACACCTAAGGTGGCGGGTTCAAATCCCCAGCCCGGACCTGCCGAACAACAATGACGGCTGCAACCAAAAAATAGCCGGGCGTTGCGGCGGGCGCCTGTGGTCCTAGCTACCTGGGAGGCGGAGGCAAGAGACTCGCTTGAGCCCAGGCGTTGGAGGTTGCTGTGAGCTGTAATGCCACAGCACTCTACTCAGGGGGATGGCTTGAGGCTCTGCCTCAAAAAAAAAAAAAAGCACATTTAAAGTCTTGCTGATCCCAGCACTTGGGGAGAACAAGGTGGATGGATTGCCTAAGCTCATAGGTTCAAGACCAGCCTGAGCAAGAGCGAGACCCCCATCTCTAAAAATAGCCGGGCATTGTGGTGGGCACCTGTAGTCTCATCTATTAGGGAGGCTAAGATAAGAGAATAGCTTGAGCCTGAGACTTTGAGGTTGCTGTGAGTTGTGACGCTAGAGCACTCTACTGAGGGCTGCAAGTGAGACTCTGTCTCAAAAAATAAATGAATAAAAATAAAGGCTTTGCAAAACAAATTTCTCAGTTAAGGCTCGGCACCTGTAGCTCAAGCGGCTAAGGCACCAGTCACCTACACCTGAGCTGGCAGGGCCTGCCAAACAACAGGGCTGCCAAACAACAATGACAACTACAACCAAAAAATAGCTGGGTGTTGTGGTGGGTGCGTGTAGTCCCAGCTACTTGGGAGGCTGAGGCAAGAGAATCACTTAAGCCCAGGAGTTGGAGGTGGCTGTGAGCTGTGATACCACAGCACTCTACCCAGGGCGACAGCTTGAGGCTCTGTCTCAACAATAAAAAAAATTCCTCAGTTAAATATACCAACTTTACCTTCAGAGTCCCTTTTCTGTTTAAAAAAAAAAAAAACCAAACCACCAGCGCAGTGCCCATAGCACAGTAGTTATGGTGTCAGCCCCATACATCAAGGCTGGTGGGTTCAAACCCAGCCTGGGCCTTCTAAACAACAATGACAACTGCAACAAAAAAAAATAGCTGAGCGTTGTAGTAGGTGCCTGTAGTCCCAGCTACTTGGGAGGCTGAGGCAAGAGAATCGCTTAAGCCCAAGAATTAGAGGTTGCTATGAGTTGTGGCGCTACAACATTCTACTCAGGGTAACATAGTGAGACTCTGTCTCAAAAAAAAAAAAAAAAAAAAAAAACACCCACATCTTCAAATATTAAATTATAGCTGAGCTTGGTAGCTCATGCTTGTAATCCGAGCATTCTGGGAGGCCAAGGTACAAGGACTGTTTGAGGCCAGGAGTTCAAGATCAGTTTGGACAATATAGTAAGACTCCGTCTTAAAGAAAAAAGAGAAATGAAAAATTATATAGGCAAAATGAAGCTGGGCGTGATGGCTTATTCTTGTAATCCTAGCACTTTATATGAAATATCTAGAATAGGTAAACCTATAGAGACAGAACATAGATTGGTAGGTGTCAGAGGTTTGGGGGACAAAGAAAAAAAGAGGAACTGCTTACTGGGTAGGGTTTCATTTGGGGGTAATAAAAATGCTTTGGTATTATAGGTGGTGGTTATATAACACTGTGAATATTATTAACTGTACTGAAATATTCACTTTAAAAGAGTGAATTTTGTTACATGAATTTCATCTCAATAAAAAAATAAAATCAAGGAAAGCTTTCTGTAAGAATTGACTGGCTTTATGCAATTTACAATATAGAGTACTGTACATTTTATTATTAGTTGTAAATTGTGTGCCAAACATCCTCTACATCAGCAAAATTTATAATAAATTTGTGTGTATATATACATATGTATATGCACATTTTCCCCCCAAAAGTCAGCACTAAACATTTACCAGCACACCAATGGAGAGGTAAGAAGAATCAGAACATGTAGGTCTTATAAATTTATTCAATGGTTCTCAAAAGCCAGAGGTGAGGCTGGGCGCAGTGGCTCATGCCTATAATCCTAGCCCTTGGGAGGCCAAGGTGGGTGGATTCCCTGAGCTCACAGGTTGAAGACTAGTCTGAGCCAGAGCAAGACTAGCCGGGTATTGTGGCAGGTGCCTGTAGTCCCAGCTATTTGGGAGGCTGAGGCAAAATGATCACTTGAACCCAAGAGTTTGAGGTTGCTGTGAGCTATGACACCACAGCGCTCTATCGGGGGTGACCAAATGAGACTCTATATCAAAAAAATAAAAAAAGTATAACTATTGATAGATGTAAAGATTTTATATACAGAAAATCTTAAAAATCTGCCAAAAAACTATAGTCATGTGCCTACATAATGCTGTTTTAGTCAACAATGGACCATATATTCAATGGTCCCATAAGATTATAATGCAGCTGAAAGATTCCTATAGCTGTCATATTACATCACATACATGTGTTTGTGGCGATGCTGTTGTGAAGAAACCTACATAGCACATATAATTATGTACATAACATATAACTTGATAATAATCATGTTACTTGTTTATGTATTTACTATATTATACTTGCTTTCATTATTTTAGTGACTCCTACCTAAGGCACCAGCCACATACACCTAAGGTGGCGGGTTCGAATCCTCAGCCCAGGCCGCCAAACAACGATGGCTGCATCCGAAAAATAGCCAGGCGTTGTGGCGGGCGCCTGTAGTCCCAGCTACTTGGGAGGCTGAGGCAGGAGACTCGCTTGAGCCCAGGAGTTGGAGGTTGCTGTGAGCTGTGATGCCATGGCACTCTACCCAGGTGATAGCTTGAAGCTCCATCTCAAAAAAAAAAAGAGTATAAAGAAAAACAAGAAAGTGATTACTGTACACACCAAACAGTGGTTGCTTTTGCAGGGAGGGAGGAGGCCAAGATGCGGGGCATAAAATGCTCTGGTTTTTGGGATACAGGAGTGTTTAGGGTGTTTGCCTTATAATACTTCATATTTATTTGACCACAAATTACTGCCATGACTTGGGAAGCCACTTAGCACTTAGAGAAACTTGGTGCCACCAGTAGATCAGGAGGCCACCCTCTGACAAGCCATGGCTCACTCAGCCCTGTCAGCAAGTTCCCTTGCCAACAGCATGCACAGGGCTAGTGCTACATCTGTGGCTCCCAAGCCTCCTGCTAGCAAGAAGACTGGCTTCTAGCCCTGCCTGGGTTTTGGCTGCCAGCTGAGCCCTTCCACGCATAGGCATCTCCTACTCCACCATTCCTGCTAACACACAGGCTCACAGAGAAACCAGGTCCATCCTACTCTGCCACTTACTGCCGTGTGGCCCTAGGAAGGTTACTTAACTTCTCTGAGCCGTTGGTGCCTAACACGTGGCAAGCATTCAACAGATGCTGGTCATTACTCCTTCACACCAAGAGAGCACCAACGCTGCTCGACAAGAAAATAGAGTCTACCCCTATTTGGCTTCTTCTTATGCCAGGGTCCAGCAAACCGAGCACTTTATTGTGGGTGCCTTTGAGATATGACTTCTCTGGACCCTTTTTGAAAAATAAATTTAAGTAACATTCTTGAAATAACTTTTTTTTTTTGAGACAGGGTCTTGCTCTATCACACAATCTGTAATCCAGTGGCATGATCATAGCTTACTGTAGCCTCAAATTTCTTGAGCTCAAGGGATCCTCCTGCCTTACTTAGCCTCCCAAGTATCTGGGACTACAGGCATGCACCACCATGCCCAGCTAATTGAAATGACAAAATTATAAGGACAGAGAACAGATTAGTTTTTGCCAGGGGTCAGGGACAGGAGGTAGGATGAGCAGTTCTGTGTCTTGATTGTAGTGGGAGTTACACAATTCTATACATATGATAAACTTCATGGAGTCACACATACATATGCGCATGTACGCTCATATACATGCACACAGGACTGTGTATAAAGCTTATGAAGTCTAAATAAGGCCTGCGTTGTACCAGTGTCAATTTCCTGGTTTAGCTATTGTACATATATAAGATATTACCATTGAGTAGAACTGGTTAAAAGGTACACAGGGTCTCTCTATAATTTTCCCAACTTCTTGTGAATCTATAACTATTTCAAAATTAAACATTTTTTATTTATTTGTTTTTGCTTCACAGCTCACAGCAACCTCCAGCTCTTGGGCTTAGGCAATTCCCTTGCCTCAGCCTCCTGAGTAGCTAGGACTACAGGCACCTGCCACAACGCCTGACTTTTTTTTGTTGTTGTTGCAATATGGCTGGGGCCAGGTTTGAACCCGCCACCCTACCTATATGGGGCAGGCACCTTACTCAGTGAGCCACAGGCACCGCCCTAAACTTTTTTTTTAAGGAAACTATATAAGTGCATACACAATTCCATGTATGATTTCAGGGTTGGTGGCACATGGGAAAGTTTATTCAGCGAACTTTCTGAAGGGTACAGTGGGCATTGGTGCGCACACACACTCACCAGGCTCTGGAACAGCCTGTGACTCACTCAGTGCCCCAACAGAAGTTCCCCCTACCTGAGGACTCCTGGTGCCTCCTACAAGACAGAATTCACCCAACTGCTCTGGGACCTTTGAAAGTCTTAACTTTTCAAAGTCATCTTTTTGTTCGTAGGCCACACTATAGACTTTCAAATCACTCCAATTTAGAAAGAAAATTAACCATCTTTGTGTTCTCAATTTCTCCCAAGTCCACTGATGCCAGTACCCCAGGCCCCAGGCACTGCTTCTGCCGGGAAAATACTTGACTCAGGCACCGGCATCGTTCCCTCAGCTGATGTACTGCTGCCCTCTGCTGGCCACTTGGTACTTAGCCCTCAGTACCAAAAAAGCAACGACCCTAGTGATAAAAATGAGTAAGGGATAAGAATAAGGAAGTCACAAAAGAAGAAATGCAGTGGAATCAGCATATAAAAAATATTTACCCTCATTAGTAAAGAAATACAAACTAAAACATCGAGGAGACACTATTCCCACTTGATCAAACTGATGAGGATGGAAAAGAATGTCTAATTCTGTCCAGGGCTGGGGACACATAGCTTGTCACACACAGAAAGCAACTACTCAGCACACCACCCTGGGTTCAAGAGAGGCAGTTGCTGTGGCCCAGAGGCAGGAAGGGTCCACACCTTTGGCACCTGTGACCTACTGAGCCCTGGCACCCCATAGCAAAGCTCTGGCTTGCACAACTGGGGAAGCTGGCAAGGCTTTCTGGAAGAGTAGTTTGGGTCTATGTACCAATGGCCATAAAAACTCCAACAGTTTTTAATCTCAAACAATCCACTGCCAGGAATTTTTCCTGATGAAGTTAGCAGGTAATTGGGTGATGAAATTATAATCAATGGTCAAATCTTCATACTGGCCAGATATGGTGGCTCATGCCTATAACCCCAGGACTTTGAAAGGCTGAAATGGGAGAACTGGCTGAGCCTAGGAGTTCAAGACTAGCCTAAGCAACATAGAAAGACCTTATGTCTACCAAAATAAAATTAAAATTAAAAACCAAATCTTCATACTGCCGTGTTCTTAAGCAAGGTATTCCCCTTCTGCTCCCAGAAGCTAATCAAGCAGCCATCTCAAAATGTAGAAAATCCAAAACAGCCAAGCACTGTGACAGGTACCTGTAGTCCCAGCCACTTAGGAGGCTGAGGCAAGAGAATTGCTTAAACCCAAGAGTTTCAGGTTGTTGTGAGCTGTGGTGCCATGGCACTCTACAGAGGGCGACATAGTGATGAGAGAGAATACCCAGGAAGGGTGAGGTCTAGGAGAACAGGTGTTCTCAAGGAGACCACAAGGATACACCTGAAGGGTCCTCTTCATGCTGACTCAGCTCTTAGGAATTTGTAGACTTAACTTCCTGGGACCTGGAAATTTCCACTTCTAGGAAATCCTGTGGTTCTGTGGGGACTGGAACAGCATCTCCTGCTTGATTCAAACTAGCCAATGAGAAAGGTACCTGTGGGTTGGAACTTTTTCACTAGAGATAAAAAGGGAAAGACCAAGCCAGTCGGGAAGCATAGCCATTTCGAATTCTTCTATGCCATTATCTCAGCCAGCTAAATAAAAGCCTTTTTCTGGCACCTGTGGCTCAAGGAGTAGGGAGCCAGCCCCATATACTGGGGCTGGCAGGTTCAAGCCTGGCCCCAGCCAAAAGTGCAAAATTAATTAATTAATTATTTTAAAAGCCTTTTTTCTCTTAAATACAGTGTTTGGGTACTCTTTCTCTCCATTGGGCCTCATCTTCCTGCAACATTTTGACTGTCTCAAAAAAAAATTCTAGAAAATCTGGCTTGTGTTTAACCAGAAACTAAGTTCCAAAGGGCTATCTTTGTTGCATGCAACCCTTTGCCTCCCCTCCATACTTTCAGCAGTGGGGCAAGTTTTCACCTCTTTCACTCTTTGTTTATTGTCTATCTCCCCTATAGAACAAAAGCTCCATGACATCAGAGACTTGGTCAGAGACTTGTCTGTTGCATTCAGTGCTTAGGGAAGTCCTGACAAACTGTTGAATGAATGAACTGTGGGCTGTAGGCACAAGTCTGGAGGCAAGAGGGTGAATGAAGGCAATTTGCTGCGGTAGGCATCATGGAGAAACCTGCTCTTTTCCCTTGATTGGTTCACTGAAAGATCAACTCACAATTACAGCAGATTTATAAGAGAAAGATTTATTTCCAAATACCATGTGCATGGGGGGAACCACAAGAATGATTACCCAAATGTCTCAGTGATGGTCAGAGACCTTTATAGATATCTTGTAGAAGGAAGGGGGAAGGCTCAGTGCCTGTGGCTGAAGCAGCTAAGGCGCCAGCCACACACACCTGAGCTGGCGGGTTCAAATCCAGCCCAGGCCCACCAAACAACAATTACGGCTGCAACCAAAAAAAAATAGTCAAGTGTTGTGGTGGGCACCTGTAGTCCCAGCTACTTGAGAGGCAGAGGCAGGAGAATCATTTGAGCCCAGGAGTTGGAGGTTGCTGTGAGCTATGATATCACAGCACTCTACCCAGTGGGACAGCTTGAGGCTCTGTCTCAAAAAAAAAAAAAAGGGAAGGGGGAGAAAGTGGAAAGTATAGGTGCAGGAGGGTTGCTGGGGCGATGTAGGAGGGAAACAGATTGGTTTGTAAATTAACGTGACAGACAGATACTGTGTTTTAAATGATTTGGGGCCAGGTCTGTCAGTATGTAAAAAGGAAGTGAAGCAGCCCCTTTTGATGGGTTATTCAGATGTTATATAGATAGAGGAAAGGCCTCTTCCAGTGCTTTCAGATCATGAATGGCCTTTAATTCAAAATATTCTTTACACCAAGGAGTCATATTTTGGAGTGTTAGCTTCTTCACTGCTTTATATGTTGCAGGAAGATGAGGCCCAATGAAGAGCATGAACACCCAAACACTGTGTTTACAAGAGGAAGGACTTTATTCCAGCCAGTAAGCACAGAAGAATTCAAAATGGCCACACTCCTCGACTGGCTCAGTCTTCTTTTTATCCCCAGTCAAAAAGTTCTGGCCCATGGGTACCTTTCTCATTGGTCAGTTTGAATCAAGCTTGGAGAAGCAGGCTCCGGCTTTTACAGATTCAAAACCAAGCGTTAGTTTACAGGTCCCAGGAAGTTAAGTTTCTACAAATTCCTAAGAGCTGAGTCACCATGGGGAGGATCTCGCAGGTGTATCCTTGAGGTCTCCTTGAGAAGACCTCTGTTCTCTTAGACCTTACTATTTCCGGGTATCCTTTCTCATATACAACAATGGCAAATGGCAGATGCCCTGGAACTGCCTTCAGCTGAGGGAAGCTTCTCTTCTGTGTAACACATCTTAGGGAGGCAGTACAGAGAGCACCAGACAGCACAGCCCTCACACTGTCTCGCTGTATCACCTTGGGCAGGTCAGGTCACCTCATCAGAAAAGAGAATGATACTCGCTTCTCAGGGTCAATGTGAGAACTGCATGGTATGATCCACGTCAAGAGCTGAGCACAGTGCTGTGAACAGAAGTCATTCAGCATTAGCAGTTAGTATGCGCCTGTGTGTGCACAGCTAGAAGAAAAAACTTATTCTCCCAAAATATTTCTGACCCAAATGTGTGGGTTTCCCACACTTTTCAATTCTTAGTGGACACCAACAGGGTGTCTTACAATTTAATTCTCTTTTTTTTTTCTTGAGACAGAGTCTCACTATGTCACCCTCAGTAGAGTGCTGTGGCATCACAGCTCACAGCAACCTCAAACTCTTGGGCTTAAGCAATTGTCTTGCTGCAGCCTCCCAAGTAGCTAGGACTACAGGTGACTGCCACAACACCCAGCTATTTTTTGTTGCAGTTGTCATTGTTGTTTAGCTGGCCCGGGCTGGGTTTGAACCCACCAGCCTTGGTGTATGTGGCTGGCACCGTAAGCACTGTGCTATGGGCGCCAAGCCTACAATTTAATGTTCAATTCTGACACAAACTACCTGGAGTTACTGCAGATCGATTGGGTTAAGAGTTTGGACCCACAAAACTACTCCTCCTTCAAATCTCCAAGATAAGTACTGTGTCCCCAGGTTACACACACTACAGTCCAACTTGGCTACAAATTGGGGGTTCCCACAGCCCCTTGCTTAGGTTCAATAATTTGCTATAATAGCTCACAGAACCCAGGATAACACTTTACTATGACCACTTCATTACAAGTGACACAAATGAACAGCCAGATGAAGAGGCAAATAGGGCAAGGTGTGGAGGGTCCCCAGCACAGGAGCTTCTGTTTCCATCCAGTGGGGGTGCCCCAGCCCCCAGGGATGTGGATGTGCTCATCCATCCAGTTCTCTGAATGCCATCATTTAGGGATTTTATGGAGGCCCGTACCATTACATAGACATGGTCAGCTCAATTCCCAGCTCCTCCTCCCTCCCAGGAGGGGGAGGGAGCTGAAAGTTCCTACTCTCTAATGACATGGCTGGTTTCTCTACCCATCAGCATCCAGAAGCCTTCTAGGGTCCACCTGGAGTCACCTTATTAGTAACAAACTCTGCTAGACTTGTAAGGGCCTTATTATAAATAACAAAAGATGCCCTTCTCACCCACCTCACTCAGAAAATTCCAAGGGTTTTAGGAACTCTATGTCAGGAACTAGGGACAAAGACCAAATATACATTCTTATACCACAGTGTCACAATAGCCTAGAATAATAAGGGGACTCTGCATTTCACCCACTAGAGAGCCCTCCAGCCTGTCTTGCTGGGCATCCCCTGTGTCCCCTCAGGATGTCAATGCAGAGCAGGGTTTCACAGCTGGGCACTATTTACATTTTGGATGTGGGGCCTGTTTTACACTGTAGGACATCTAGCATAGGGTGACCAGATTTTAACGTCAGTAAGGACAACATGGCCAGGGGGCAGGGTGGGGCGGAGGATGGGGCAGGGCAGGGCCTGACAACAATGCAAACTTTGATAAGCAGTTCTCGATAATCACTTCTCAGCAATTATTTGTTATTATTACAGTTTAACATTATAAAATTAACAAAGATAATATAAAACTCGTATTCTGGAGAAATAGCCACATGGCAGCCGAAAACCATATATTCCCTTCTTGTTCTCCCGCCTGTTCGTGTATTCTTTCCAAAAATCGGGACTTTTTTAAAATGCTGCGAGACGAGGGATAAATTGTTAAAAAGCAGGACTGTCCCATCAAAAGCGGGATGTCTGGTCACCCTATACTTGCCACAAAGGCCAGCTAGTTTTTCTATATTTAGTAGAGACAGGGTCTCACTCTTGCTCAGGCTAGTCTTGAACTTCTTTTTTTTTTTTTTTTTTTTTTTTTAGACGGAGCCTCAAGCTGTCCCCCTGGGTAGAGTGCCATGGCATCACAGCTCACAGCAACCTCCAACTCCTGGGCTCAAGCGAGTCTCCTGCCTCAGCCTCCCAAGTAGCTGGGACCACAGGCACCCGCCACAACGCCCGGCCATTTTTTGGTTGCAGCTGTCATTGTTGTTTGGCGGGTCTGGGCTGGGCATTCGAACCCGCCACCTTAGGTGTATGTGGCTGGCGCCATATCTCAGATTGTTTGATTTTTTTCAGATTGTTTGTGTTAATATGGTTTTCAAACTTGTGGAACTAATTTAGCATCATTTCTGTTGTGAGATAGGGTTATGAATCAGGCTCCACTTACCACTGGCAGCTTGCGATCATCCAGATAAAAAAGTTTTCTAAAAGTGTTCAGGATGTTACAGTCCTTTGTCAGGCATTGCAAAATATACTACACTGTATTTCTTAGCACTTTCCCTCTAAGCGTGCAAGCCCATCGCCATACGATACCTCTGAGGCAATAATTAGTAGACAAGTTAACCTACTGTTTTGGGGAATGAGTAAACTGAAGCATAACGAAATTAGAGAAGTTGTGCATGCTCAGTGAGTAGATTTATACTTATCACACTGAATTTGTGTGTTTATCTTTTTAAAGAATTATGTTGCTATATCTCAGGATTCTGTTTGTGTTTTAACTGTGATTGTGACAGTTGAGGCTTGGTCAAGTATCCTGTGTTATCAAGTTCTTCCGGGAAACTGAGGCATGAGAGTAGATTGTCAAGAGTTGGCGTGTAATCACTACCTGAGTTGAGAGTGGAATTGAAAGCGACAACTCAGAAATTTGATCTGATTTAACATTGTTGGTTGCTACTTGGCAGCAAGGCTGGTTTCTTAGAAACTTGAGTTTTGGCGCTGGTCTGATTTGTGAGAAGGTGATGATAAACACTGTCATGTTTGTAGGTAGATGGGACATGGCTACAGACTACAGTTTCCCTTTTATGAGAGGAAAAGCCTGTTAACCATTTTGTTGAACCCTTCTAAGTTAAGAATATGTCACATCATCCTACTGCTAACCCTCTTCAGCAGATCATGAATAGTTACTCATTTTGATTGTTTCAAAAACATTTTTCTAGGCTTGGTGCCTGTAGCATAGTGGTTATGGCGCCAGCCACATACTCTGAAGTTGGAGGGTTCAAACCCGGCCCAGGCCAGCTAACCAGCAGTGACTACTGCTACAAAAAATAGCTGGGTGTTGTGGGCACCTGTAGTCCCAGCTGCTTGGGAGGCTGAGGCAGAAGAATCGCTTAAGCCCAAGAGTTTTTTTTTTTTTTTTGAGACAGAGCCTCAAGCTGTCCCCCTGGGTAGAGTGCTGTGGCATTACAGCTCACAGCAACCTCCAACTCCTGGGCTCAAGCGAGTCTCTTGCCTCCGCCTCCCAAGTAGCTGGGACCACAGG